>KK113225.1:494261-564969 GCA_000611955.2 Stegodyphus mimosarum
CCTAGGAAATCTTTGTATGCGTCAAGAAACTCAGCATTAAAAAAAGCCGAATTATTTATTGTATCACAAATAAAATGATCAAATTGTTTCTCACGAATTTACAGATGATAATATTTTTCAGACGTGTTGAAAACAGAGACGATAACGCCTGTTTTAAAATCAAACCGTATACAAGTTTTACTACAGTGATGTTGATTCAGTTTCCTGCCATTACACAGCAAAACCAAAGAAGCAGTTCTACTTAAAAGAATACCTGACCACCTGGAGATTAATAACATTCTTATTCTTAAAACTATTCTCCTTCTTATTTTCCATCAACATTTTTAGAGTTTCTGAAAATCTTTCACCATTGAACTAACGATACAGATTCGTTGAACTCATCTCGCAGGACTTGCAGTAAACGATATTCACGAAAACCCTCTTCGGCGACATCATGAAAATCTTCTACTGTGTCTTATATTTTTACAAAATACACAATCTGGGATTTTCAGTTTGTGTCACAAATAAGTCCTAACTGAAAGGCAGACACTTTCACATTTAGATTTCATATATATAGTTTACACATCTTGATATTCTAGTAAATGGGCCATAAGTTTCCCTTCTTAAGTCCGCTCTATTTACGTGAATTATATTCCACAAACACAACGCTTGTAGTTTATTCTGATGACACAGTGATCTTTGCTGAAAATGCATTCCTTGGTCCAGTCACGCAACATTTACAAAACCACGTTCAGGCACATGTGAGCTGACTAGAAAGATATAAAATTATGATTATTATTGATAGAACTGTTGCTATCATGTTCACTCGGAAGTAAAATATTAGCGACAACTTCAAGTTTTACTGAAGTACGTCGGCTAAGAAAATCCTTTATATTCGGGTGAGCTTCACTTTTTCTCTCAGATGTACCCAACATATTACATCAAGAAACCCAATATATTACGTCTATTATGCAGAAGTTTTCTACGCATAAACGCCGCCCTTTTATTTCTCGAAATGGTCCAATCTATTAACTTGTCATATCTATTGACAACAAGTTACATATTAATAAATACGTTTTTCTCACATGCTATGACTGTGCAGTCTGAACAGACATTGTTATGTCTATTCTGGACAGACACGTTATGTTCATTCTAGTCAGTATTAAGTTGTGTCTGGCCTGTGAAACAAACGGAAAGATATTGCAAACTATCCAGAATGTAGTTTTGCGGAAAATTGCAATCTCCCTTTGGTACGTTCGTATTGAAGAAATTCAAGACCATTTGATGATGCTCCAATTACGCCACGCAACTATCACTTACCCAAGAATTTTCAGAATAATCAAGGCAAAATAAATAACTCAGAAATTAGAATTTGTGCCAACAACAAATGTACAACCTTTCTACGACAGTACTAAATCAATTGTTTACTATACCTGCTCATGTTCTATATTTTTATTATAATATTTTGCTTGTAGTCTATTAAATTTTAATTACGTGCGGGGAGCATTTGAACGCACTGTTCTGATATTCTCTGCGTTATTTTATGTTTCTGCTTTTATGTTTCCATTTGCTAAACACTACTCACCAGTTCGACAGATTCTGCTGAAAATACTCTTTTGAACTTGCGTAGTCTGTTGACATTCTAAAGTCATTGTTTGCACAAGTTATTCTTTGGCAATAATTTGCAGGTCCAATCAATTGTATTCCATTTGGGCAAGACCTTGGACTCAGGTATTCAGGTGTGAAAGCCATTTTTATCATTAACTTCAAAAGATCCATGACAGCTCTCGGATTATAACACTACAAATTTTTAAACAGGATTATGGGTTGCGTAACCTAAGATACCATTTGGGCCATCACTCAGAAGAAAACGACGAAATCCGTTGGGGTTGTGTTCATGGCAACGTTTATGTTATAATGCGGCCGTTGTAACGAATCCTCCTGCAGAGGTGGCCATGGGAGGTACACCACACCGAAAAATGTCTTCATAGATTTCTGAGCACTGGTTGCAAATGATACCTCAAGCAAAAATTCCATTGTCCTCATTGACAAAATATGGTATCCTAGGGCGTCCGTTTTCACGGATCCATATGGTCCTACATGCATTCCTATAACTATGATCTCTTCTCCGAAATGAAAGGACTACTATGAGAGATTCATAATAACTGTAGAGAAATTATTTGTACTGTTGCGTTTATACGGGTTCGTAGATTTGAGAGTATCCGATGAAAACACGATGCAGAACAGTAAAAAGCACAATTTATTTACAAAAATCACTATTTGCAGCACAGTTCCAAAATTACCTTTAAAAGCGTCGAAAATCTACAATAAATACGCTGAAACAATCAGCAACACAGCTTCAGGCTGTAACTGTAAAGGTAGCTTCACGGCAACAGTAAACTTATAATAAAACACCGTGGAACAATCACCAATCCACTGTCAAGCTATACTGTAAAGATAGCTTCACGGCAAAGCACTATCTCGATTGCTTTCCGTTCACAAAACTCTCGCGTAGCTTAGCAGCTATTCTCACAATAATCACAACGCTCACAGTACTTCACAATCTCTTCGCAACTGCTGCTTGCTGCTCTCAGAAACGCAAGGGTTTATATAGCCTTTCTTTAAGTTCCACACGTTTCGAGAAATATCTCGACAGGAAGTTATTCTAGAAGTTTCCCGATTGGTCCATGGGATATCGCCAATTTGGTCGCCAAATGGGCGATAAAGTCGCCAATCTGGCAACCCTACCGTACATTATTTTATGGCAACCCTAGTGCTATGCCGGAAAGCTTACATACAGGCGCAACCGCCGAATTTTTCGCAACAGTACTATTGGGCAATTAAAAGTAGCATACATCAACAGAAGTGGATGTGCTGATGTTATATAGCGCTTTCCAGTAAATTAACAGAAGGTGGTAGATATGGCAGGCGATTATATTGAGGTAGCATTTAGATCTATGATAGCAGAAGCTTTTCAGAAAAACGGTATTTGAGTGTCATATGATCATTTAACAAATATCGGAATTTCTCAAATTTCTGTATAAATTTTAATATCCATAATTCTACTTGCTTTTAGACTAATATGAATATATT
Source organism: Stegodyphus mimosarum (assembly GCA_000611955.2). Taxonomy (NCBI): domain Eukaryota; kingdom Metazoa; phylum Arthropoda; class Arachnida; order Araneae; family Eresidae; genus Stegodyphus; species Stegodyphus mimosarum. The sequence goes on from KK113225.1 coordinate 497,334, forward strand.
TTTAACAAAATATCAAATCTGAAAAATTACCAATTAAATTAATGTAAAAAATAAAATCCTTATTGAATATTTGCAACAAATCTAAAGCGGTGTTTCTGTTGCAAAATTTGGACGCTTTTACATATGATTAAATGGAGTAGAGTAATTATATTATAAGCAGACTACAGAGACACAATATGATACACAAGACTACGGGTAGTTGGAAATAAGAATGTCAAGTAACTGTTCTTAAAATAATGGAAATCATACAGAAGAGCAATAAATATCGTTCCATGTCTCAAACTGATGTTGTACATGACGATACTCGCTGACAACATAAATTTTTCCGGAATGTGGAACATAAACTGGATGACGGGAAAAAATATATGTTTTAAATTTACCTAACATAAAAACTTCCTCTTTAATTTCCATCCAGAATCTTTCTACTAACATTCTTAATTACAAATACAATATGAAACAATATGTATAGTTTTTTAATAAAAATTTCATCTATACTAAACATTGCAGTACTTTTGTTCAAGACTTTTTCTTATACTAAATTAATCGTGCCTTATTTGATAATCAATCCCCATTTTGAAATTATCTAATTAGCTCTTACTTGAAATCTTGTACACTAAACCTTGTAAAATTCATACATTTTTTTAATTATTCACGCAGTTTTCAGTATGGTAGTTTCATAATATTCCTTTATTTGATTCACAAATACGTACTTTTGCAACAAACAAATAAACAAATTAAGTAAGAAAATACATTTATTATTATTATTCACATAATCAATTTACTTTCATGCTAAATAAGGTTTTTGCCCATTTATTATATCTTGCAATGAATTCTTTTTATGTTCTCTTCATTCAGTTTTATAAATAACTTTAATAGAGACAGAAATAAAAATATTCATCGTAAATTAGAAAGCACTCTTTCTTCCAACCCAAATTCGTATTTATTTCGCTGCAAGTAAGGGTGTCTCATATTCGCTTATCGTGTTATACTTTAACAAAAGCTTATACGGTTAAACGATTTATGTATCTGTAAAACAAGCCACAAAACTCACTTTTTTCAATAGGATTAAACCGTCAAATTGTATTTTGTTTGCACGAACTCGCAACCTATTTTTATTTTAGTCCGAAAGAACAAATAAAATAAGTTTTTATTTACACAAGTCGTAGAACTTAGCAAATAATTTAATGCTACAATTCTATTATGCTACAATAAAGCGATTTATCTTTATTTTTATAAGGAAGTAACACTTTTCTTACAAATCTTAGCAATGACTCAAAGAGTAAGCAAGGAGTTCGAAGGATATTCATAATACATATTACTTTTTACTTCCTTTTACGACGTAAAGGAGTTTTCTGAAACTGAGAAAAATTTCGGATATCATAATTCAACGTAATGAACTACGGTAACTAGTTTGACCGCTGTGAATCCATTTGGACCATTTGTTTTGCATGACATCTGTACGTACAGAGAGAATAAAAGGTTCATTTTTTAAAACGGATTGTAAAATGGATACAAAATAGTTTCAAAAGAGATTTTTTAGTAAAGTCTGTACGTAGGTACTAACGTATGTATCTCGTATAACTCAAAAACAATTAGCCCGTAGGAGGTTGATACCTTGTACATGGGACTACTAGAACATCTAGTTGTGAATCTCTCTTTTTATTGCTATAGATATATATATATATATATATACACACTCTTTGGCAAAAAAAATCGAAGCACCCTGAAGGAAGTGATTGTTTTTGATGAAATTGAATATGCGTATAGCTCAGACACAGATAATAAAAGGATTAAAAACTCGAGGTCATAATACCTGTTCACACTTCACTATCACCCATTGAGTGTTCAAATTAGTAGTTGGTCGAACCGTCTCTGGAGCCAATACATGCTTGAACTCGTAGAGGCAAGGAGTGGTAGAGGTTTCTAACATCATCCTGCGACACATTCTGCCAGACATTCATCTGTTGCCATTCCAGATCTGCGCTATTTTGTGGTGCCTGAATCTGGCGGCCTACCATATCCCAGACATGCTCGATTGGTTACCTTTTTGGCCAAGGAAGAGTATCAACCGCACGGAGACAGTCCAGAGATATGCGAGCGGTATGTGGCCTGGCATTATCTTGTTGGAAAATGGCCCCAGAATGTCGTGCCATGAAGGGTAATGCAACCGGCCACAGGATGGTATCAACATGTCGTTGAGCTGTTAAAGATCTACAGAGGATGTTTAAAGATGACCTACTATCATAAGAAATAGCGCCCCACACCATCACACCAGGATTTATGGCTCTATGCCTTTGTAAAACAAAGGCTGATTGGGACCACTGACCCCGTCCTCTCCAGACACGAACACGGTGGTCATCTGCTTCAAGAGTGAAGCTGAATTCATAGCTGAACAGAATATGATGCCAGTCTGATGGTAGCCCTGATGATTGGCTGCGACACCACCCCAGACGACTCCGCCGACGTTGTGGGATTAAAGGCAAACAAACGTCTTAAAGGCCTCTGTGAACGTAACCCGCCTCATATAAGCGCCGTGAGATGGTGGACAGTACCACGGGAGATATAGACGTGGCTGTAATGCGTTGCATATTCGACAGTGATACCATTGGGGCGACTCAGGGCCGGAGAACAATCATCCTTGCTTCGCCATTTGTGCTCCTTGGCCTTCCAGAGTCTTCATTTCGTCGGCAATTTCCTTGTAGAAACCATTGCTCCCAACGTCTTTGAACAGCAGTATCTGCACGCTGCAGGTGACGGCCTATTGTTCGGTATGACCACCCAGCTTCACGCAACTCTCCAATGCGGCCACGTTCGAAGTAGTTTAGTTGTCTGCAAGATAGCGATATCGTCGATATCGACACGTTTGTTCGATATCGTCGTAACGGCATCTTTAGTTGCTTCTTTACGGAATTACAATGGCAGCTACAAAAAATATATATTTTCCGCCTCTGTTACTGTTTTTCTACTTTGCGAATTGCGCACTAGAAATTCTGCGTGCCATAATCAAAATTCTTGCTCATTTGCCTTGAAACTCATCATTTTCATGTTCGATCAAGATGTTTTTGCATGCCAAATTTCGTCACGGTCGCAAAAGTTCTTCTTGGTGCTTCGATTCTTTTGCAAAAGAGTGTATGTATAATGTTTCATAAAAACTAACTAGAAAAGTTAAAAAATTCTGTTGCGACAATGCTACAAGGTGTGACATACGAATGAATTTAATAAATATATTATTATAATCTCCTTCATATAAAGGAAATTAAAACTTTAGATAGGCAAATCCAATGGCAAACAAAATAACTTGATTAATTATTGCAGCCATCTAATTTGCAATATCATTAATTTCAGAAAAGAAAGTGCAAACATGTAAAAACAAGAAAAGAAGAACACAGTCACAAAATTTGTTACCTTAATAATTAAAATAATTAATCAACTTGTTTATTTGCAATTGAATTTGCATATTTAAAATTGTAATTTGCTTTATATGAATGAGATTATAATATTGCATTTATTAAGTTCATATATATGTTACTGTAAAAGACCGAAATCTGGAGAATGTCGACTTTCACCGGTAAATGTCAACATTCACATAGTCGCTTGGTGTGTGTCCGAAATATTTTCCAAATACTCTTATTTCTGACTTACATCAGTGAATGTCGACATGCACCATGTACTAATGGTGAATGTTGAATATATGAGAATATTATATTTTCTTCTCCGTAATTCAGTCGCAAAAAAACACGCAAGTACATACAACACACAATACATTCAAAATGAGAAAGGAAAATAATAGAAGTTAAAAAACTTCCTTAATTATACAGTACGTTCTAAATGAGAAAATAAAATATTAGTAATAAAAAACTTACTACATTATGTGATTCAAATCTGATTAATTGCAACAACTTAAACTATTATGAGACCTTGAATTGCCCAAGAGGTCCTTGCTTTTACAACATGCATTTATGAACAGCCAGTCGTCTCTCTTTTCGACCTACACCAGAGCATATCTGTGATTGTCGACATACACCGGTGAGGGTCCGAAAGTAAAAGAATGTAATGCAATATTCGATCTTTCACCGACGTATTTGGCGAATGTTGACATTCTCCGGTGAAAGTCGGCATTCTCCATTGTCGGTCTTTCATGGTAACATATGTATATGTATCAGTAAAATCATAAATTAAGAAATTAAGAATTACTTTTTCACAAAGACGAAAATTGAAATTCATAATTAATGAATTTTAGATAATGCTATAAGTGCAACAAATAATTTTTAAAATTGTTAAAACGAAAACCCTTAAACATATATATATATACAACCTTTATCTGGCTTAAAATTCCTACCGGACTTTACGCGTAGTCATAGACTTCCCGTTAAGGAAGTTTTTAAATGACAAATATATCTGTATTTTGGCAATGTCAATTTTTTTAATTATGTTCGAGAAGTAATGATTTAGTTTTTAATGCCGTCTCCCGGTTCCTACACTTATATCTGAGAAAGCATTTTACCCTTTATGAAAAAAAAGAGTAAGAAGTTTCCTTACGAGAAAAATTTACGGGTAATTTAAATTCAAAATTTGCAATGTTTGATATCATTTTCATTTTTCCTTGACGAAACTGTTAAATAGGTCAGAATAATTCGAGGAAATATATTTAAATGAAGCGCAGCCAAAAAGTGCGTATAAATTGAAACCGTACAATGAAATCATACAGTGTCCCCATCAGATTTTACTTTTAGTGTATTAAAATTAAACTAAATATATCTGATATTACGCAAAATAAAATTTTAATCATATCAGACCAGAAAATTATTATCTTAAAATTCAGAGTAAATAATTAAAAGTATCGTAATTTCAAGCAGGCTCTACAGCAGCAGGGAATAAAAGCAGGCTTTCTACCCAATTAATTCGTCTTAAATGTCATATAATTACGGAAAATTGCAGGTGAATATGCAATACGAATTCACAATATTTTAACAGTTCTTAACCCCTTAACTGCCGCCGAAAACGCACAAGATTCACTCCCCAGTGCCACCGATTTTTCACAGGCGCGCGTAGTTATGCGACGTATTATGGGGGAAAAAAGTGCAAGTTTTGTTGTCTAAAACCTATTTACCTTTAAAAAATGAAAATACAAAATTTAATGTTTAGAGTAGCAGAATAATGAAAAGGATGAAAGTATAATAAAATGATGTTTGTGTAATAAAAACATCCCCAAAAATGGAATTTGGATCAATTTATTTTTAAACCAGGTATCAGGTTTCAGTGTTATACCTTGCAAAATCAGTACACCTAAATGGAAAGCGTGGAGGCGGCATAGGCAAGTTTTTCATATCAAATCGTACCTAACGTCGAGCATCTTTCGAAAAATAGTCACAATTCTCTTCATTTGACGTAATATCATATTCTGAGATGTCCGATCCTGAAGATGACGGAAAGTAATCATCTATTTCACTGTCGTACATATTCGTAAAAAAGCAGCTATTACAAACAGTAAACGAAAACGGAAGCCACGCAATAAAAATAGATTTTACTCAAACAGAAACATGACTAATAACTGGGTAGTCATTACTTGCACCGTTCCAGAAACATCCCCTTCTCCAGGTCTTCTCTCCTTCTCTGAAATAGTATCCTCCTTTGCATACTCTGTCAAGGTCATTGTGATGTTGTATTCCAAAACTTTGCGATTAATTTCACTGGTAGCAGCGCAAAGCTAATGATAGCATTTCGGAAGGGCGTATATATACGCCCGGGGCAGTTAACGCATCGGCTGAGCAAGGCGTATATATACGCTCGCGGCAGGTAAGGGGTTAAACATAATCGCATGTTGTATTACATTTTGTTTTATTCAATTCAGGGTAAAATTAGAGAATATAATAAATTGAAAACAAGCGTAATTTTATTAGCTTTTTATTATTTGTTCACGCAGTTTTTAATGATGTTCGTCTTTCTAATCAAATGGTTATAAAAACTCAAATTCCTACTAATATTTCACCTATATTCAATTTTAGTCGATTAAATGTGGCAAAAAAATTTAGCATAATTGATCAGAAATCAATAACGCGAACAAACTCACAAACAGGTATTCTTCTATATATACATATATATATACTATATATACTTCTATATATGTACTATATATACTTCTATATATGTACTATATATACTTCTATATATGTGCTATATATACTTCTATATATACAAATATTAATCAAATATTTGTAAAACTTACAAATATTTGATTAACAAACTCTAGAAATTTGGAAGGAACAGTAGCAACATTTTTCCAAATAAAGCATTTTTATCTCCAACGCGCGAGACTGTTGCCACTCGGAAAAAAGAATGCGAAAATTAGCGTTTTTAAAGTTTTTAATTAATATTTCCGCTGATTAAAGTCGTACGAAATTAGGGATATTTGAAATGGGCTTCCACGAATTTTTGGAATCGGGAATAATGTATTTAATATTTCGCAATGCTATTTTTATTTCATTGTAAAACTTCAGAAATTTTTTATTAACAAACTCTACAATTTGAAAGCGAGCAGTGGCAACATATCTCGAAATAAAGCAGATTTTTATCTCACCGTGCGAGACTGTCTCCAGTCGGAAAAATGAGGGCGAAAATTAGCGTTTTCAACTAAGATCTCTGATTTTAACTTTTTTTTTGTCTTTTTGGAAAAAAGTGTACGTCGACCTTTTCCAGGACCCAGAAATGAATAGTAGAAAGTTTTGTGATGATAGCTATAGTAGTGACTGAGTTAATCTCGAACAAACACACAGACATTCTTCTGTATATATATATAGATAAATGAATGCTAAATTGCATGAAATTTAGAACTCGTTGACTAACAGCAATTATTTTTGTTTTTATTGAAAGCCTGACAGCTTCCACCAGATCTGTTGAACACCTAAAAAATAAGAAATTTCGGGAGAAACGATCTGAAGTTGGAATCTTTTTAATTAATAGGAGATCTTTTATTAAATAGGGCTTTCAAAATTACATCAGGCAGATGAAATTAGAAATGTCTGTATCAAACTGTAAGAAGAAATGGGATTAATTTCTTTAAGCAATATTTATTTTACCATTCAAAAATAAGACAACAGAAAAATGTGAAATTCGAATTATAGATTCTGGTTTGCTTATTTCGGGGAATGCATTGATTCTAAACTTGATAAACGTTTCATGCAGGGTGAAAACTCTGTGTGTGCCGTACGATTTTGCCGTATATTATACTGAAGACTATCACGCACACGGGGATAAAAGGTTTTATTGCGTACACTTTTCCTACTGCTAGCTTTTAAATCGTTGAATTTCTGAATCAAAAATTCGTTAATGTTTCAAAAATATGAACTAGATAATAAAACAAATTCGGAATTCAAGATTCGAGCTTTCACGCGTCGATATTCCGGTGGAGGACTACATTATTCAAAATTTGATGGCTGTAGGTGTCACAGCTCTATGTATTGTTTTTTCACAGTTAGAGAAACATGCATACATTAATGCAGATTCTTCATCATTCAGTTTCTTTAAATATAATATTGGCCTATAATAGTTGGTTGCCACAATTTGAAAAGTGATTTAGTCATTTACGGCGATTCAAAAACATTATTTCAAAATGCCGTTTCGAGACTAATAGCCCTTATGGACTAAAGAAAACCTTCTGTCAGTTACTTTTGTTATTTTAATTTATAATACTTCTGAAATAAATGTAATACTTCCCAAAATAGGGAATTACATACACATGAATAAATAAATATATCGTTAATAACAGAAAAAAGAAGTACTTAATTTATTATTATTCACAAATACTTTTAACCGATAAATCTAATTTATTACTTCAAAAAATAGCTGATGGTATTAAGAAGAATTTAGAAGTTACATAATTATTTTTCGAATTTATTATTATATAACTATAGATATAAATAAACTTGATCACTTATAAAATAAATACATTCATTTTACAAAAATCAAACTCTCGATAAATGCAAACAAAATATTAAAAACTTCTTGTAAAAATTATTGCACAATAATAAATTATGAATAGGTTGGTAATTCGAAATACTTTCGATTAAAAAACATTCTGACAAATAAAATATCTGCAAAAGAACACGATTGCGGCAACAGAAATGACCTGGCATTTTGTTTTCATATATCACCGACAGATGGCGGTACGAGCTTCTGCTTCTGAAACTGATTTCCGCCGTTTCTAAGTTCATTAGGTGTATTCTGTTGATTAGAAATTATGAATATTTTAAATACTTTATATTAAACTGGACTCTGAAATATTTTCTCGAAGATATATATATATTTCAAAGCACTATTTGACATTTAAAAAAATTAATCGTTAAGCCTTTGCTAGAAATTCCGTAGCTCATATTCTGTATTTTCTTGAATTGACAAGTTTCATTAGATTGTTTCTAGAATGTACAAAGCGCTTAGTACATAATCTATAAAAAAATTTGTAAAATATCTGTTTATGTTTATATAGAATTAATAGTTTCCGAAAGACAGTATTTTATTGCCGAAAAATAACTTCCCTCCATGATAAAGCTATGATTCATTTCACAGTTCCTGAATAAGTATGCAGCCGTCAATACAACCGACACCGTTAATCACTATTTATAACTGTTTTTTTTCCTCACAGATTAGAAATATTTCTTGGTATGTTCTTCACTAAATGTCTTATACATATACTTTAATGAATACTTACTTTAATGAATTTTTGATTAACAAACTCAGTATTTCAAAGCGAGCAATGGCAATGTTGTACAGAAAAAACATTTTTGTCTCCAGCGCATGAGACTGTGTATCGGAAATTCTACAGGTAAGCTCATTTTAAAATTATTTTGCGATACTGCTTTTAAACTGAATTTTCTGGTTTAAGTGCGAAGAACATGATATTTAATAAATAAAGGTAACGCTGAAAATGTTAAAAAAATGCCCCTTTGGACGTAATTTAAAATCTGAAACCTTTCAGATTTTTTTTAAAATTTATATATATACTTATTTGTTTGTTTGCTTTGAAGAAACAAAGTTTCAACTGACTCTTTTAGATTTGGCATAGACCTTTTTCCCGTCAACCTGGCTTAAATCTTCTCATTCGAGGTCTTAATTTATCAAAACGCCAGGCTAAGATGTTATCATCAAGATTAAGTGGATAGACTTAAAATAAACAATAGTTCTTAGAAAAAAAGAACACGAGTGTGTAGTTTTCCTCTGGCGCAGCAAGATTTATTTCTGAAATTCTTATTTCCTCATAAAAGCGATTTTTACATTGCAATCATATAGAATCCACAAGCAAGTTTCGAGAGTTCAATACAGTCCTGGAGAATGTTGTCTGTTCATCGATTCTCCAAACCATTTTAAAAACAGTCTTGCTTCATAAAGGGAATAATTAACATTCAATGCCATTTGCATTTGCTACATACATGAAAATATGAAATGCTTTGACCAGGAGTAATAAATTAGAGAATCCCCTCATGGCTTACATGTGAAATTGGGAAAGTAATAGTTTTTCTTTTTAATGTACTTTCAGAACTAATTAGATTTTTATGAATTCTCTGACGTAGACTCTAACTTTATGTTTCAAAACCCTTGCAAATACTTTTCAAAACTTAAGCGTTTACAATTAACTTTGCATTGCCTCGACGTTTGCGTTGAAATTGTTCAAATATACTATTCAATGAGTGAATAGAAAGGATTATGAATTTAGAATATGAATGCAGAGTTTCAGTTCATCAAATGAGACATTTTCATCAATAACATAATTATTGGACGGCAGGTGTGATTCCATTTTGCATTTTCATTGATATTTAAGTTATTGAAATTCATATCTAAAGCTCATCTGCTATTGTTTCTTTGTTCAATTGCTTAGAGTCAAGTCAGCTTTAATAAAGCAATTTGCTTTAGTATACTGAAAGACATTTTCAACATCATTTGCGAATATACGAAAAGGTAATTTTATTCTAGGTATTTCTTATAACTATCAAGAGTTGAATATGCAAATAATTCGTTTAAGGACACTGAAGACATTACACATTTATTAGAAAGAGTATAATGCCTCAAGGACGTTTTTTGGATAAAATTTTAACTGAAATTTTTCCTCTTTATATTTCATGAGTTGGTTTACAAATAAAATAATGATGAGAAATTAAAAAAATAAGTGAAGTATTCTAAAAGAGGAAGCCTATCAGTGTCCGTATGATTTAAGCTGAGAAAGGCTAGTATAAATCAGTCGAGAGTTTGGCAGCTGAATAAGCTGGCTACATGAGGTTTTTCTCATAGGTAAATGCAAACCAGATTTCTTAAACATTCTTCCACAAAAGCAGTTCCTCCAAGGTAAGATACACATAATTTGCAAAGACGAGTATACTAAATAATCTCAAAAATCTGAACACAAAGATTTACATATAGGCATTTATGAAATAATATACATTCGCAAAATAAATAAAATGTAAATTTAACAACAAAAAAAAAGTGTTATTGAGCCCTATCCTGAGCAATTTATTTCACTTCGCGTGAGAAGTGTGATTTATTCACCTTTTTTTCCTGGATCGCGGGACATATGCAAATTACTACAGAAAATTATTCTAGTATCTAGTATTAGTATTAGTTCTCCAATAAATACGAAAATATCAGTTCTCAACGTTAATATATAACACGAATTTTCAGATCAGAGATGGCAACATTTTTTATAAGGAGGGAATATCTCAGAAATGGGAGAGTTCGGCGGGCACAGTGAGATACCTGAGCGGAAAACATAGGACGGCTAAAATAATAATAAATATAATTAATAAAGTAAAAAAAAAATCTGATGTATACACCAGATGACTTCCTTCAGGAAATATTAAATTATACGCATTTTTTCTTTCATTTTATTCAAAAATATTGCATTGAATTAAATATACTTCGTCGATAACGCATAAACCACAATAGAATAAATGCACTCTTTAAAATTCTCTCTATTTACCATAGCCACACTGTGGCGCTAGGTTCACTTAACAGCCTTATATCTCATTCATTTTATAACTCGGAATTCACAAAAATTATATCATCTTAATAATTACCTAGTCGTTGCCATATGTTCTGTTCAAATACTATAATGAATCTAAAACGATGTATAAAAGAATTTAACCAAAAATAAAATAAAAAAAAAGAACGAAAGAAACAGCTTTTCACAGACGGTTCAGTATTTCTCATTCAGTTGATTCAAATTTCACTTCGCGACAAGGCAAAAATACATAAATCTCAAAACACCTATATTAAAAATTACGAAGTAAATCGTTAAACACTTATTTCCTCGAATAAATTCCAGAATGGATTAAGCATGATTTAATTCGTAATGATAAAAGAAGGCGTTCTCTTTGTTGTTGCGAAGCTTAGTTTCTCTAGTTTGGCAACAAATCCACTATTCTGCTACGTTTCAAATGTAAACAACTATGGCTGCTATGTTAAATATAATTAGGCTTAGCCGCACTTAAAAATTTCTTAAATTGTTGGTTAAATCTACAAATATTGCATGCAAATTTACTAAAGACATAAAAACCCTAACCACAAGATAAGAACAACATAATTAAATCACTTTAAAGCAAAAGATGCGCAATTTACCACCAAATAAGAATAAAAAAACTGAGCTCACTCAGCCGATAATAGAGTGGATACATATATACCTATACTTTTTATTTATTTATATCCTTTATTGCCACTAAAATGGGAGGACACATGTACATGTTATGCACTCCTATATACAAAATTTCAACGTTCTGAGGCTACTCATTTTTGGGTTATGTGAGATACATGCATACATACGTACGAACGTGCAGACACAATGTAAAAGTCTCTTCTTAATCCATTTTAAGTCAGTTTTATAAATCGTTCGGGAAACAGAGTTCTTTTTTTTCTGTCCTTATGTACAGATATCACGCAAAAACATTGTTCAATTGCATTCGATAGCGGTCACAATGGATATTTTCGTTGAAATATGATACCCAAAATTTTTCGCGATTACTTCCTTTTTACTTGTATAATGAAGTAAAAAGCGTATAAATACATCAAAACAGAATTAAAAATTTGTAAATTTATTTAAAAGTAATACATGGCTCTAATACCTGCTGGCAACAGTTTGAAAAGTGAAACGGATATTTATAGTGAATCCGCGCAAAGCGCCGTTTCGAGACTAACACCCCTTTAGGGTTGAATAAAAAAAATTTGAAAGCTTTCAGACTTTATATTACACATAAGTGCATTTTATTAAGCTTTTGTGAGTTACCTTTATTTATTAAATATCATGTTCTTCGCACTTAAACCACATAAAATTCAATTCAAAAGCAATATCACGAAATATTTAAAAACAGCATATATTTAGAACCTTTAGAATACACAGTCTCGCGTCCTGGAGATAATTAGCCCAAAGGAGTTTTGTCCCTGAGAGACTTGTTTACGATTTGGCATTTTGCGTTGCTTCATTACGAATGTCCGATTCACTTTTCAAATTGTTGCCACCAAACATTATGGCCCTGTATTATATTTAAAGAAATTTAATAATGAAGAGTCTGCATAAATGTATGTGTGTTTCTCGCATTCTGAGAAAACAACGGTACCTAAAGCCATCTAATTTTTAATAACGTACGTTTCCACCCGAATATGGGCATCAGGAAACCCAAATTTGGAATTTGTTTTATTATCTATTTCATATTTTGTAAAACTTTAAAGAATTTTTGATTACCAAACTCAAAGATTTAAAAGCGAGCAAGGGCAACATTCTACTGAGAAAAAGAAACCTATTTATCTCCAGCACGCGGAACTGTGTATCGGAAATTCTAAAGATATGCTCATTTTAAAATTATTTTGCGATATTACTCTTGAACTGAATTTTATGGGTTAAGTGCAAAGAACATGATATTTAATGAAAAAAGGTAGCACACAAAACGTTAAAAAACGCCCCTTTTGACGTAATTTAAAATCTGAAACATTTGAGTTCTTTTTTTTTCTCTCTCTCTACAATATTGCCATTGCTCATTTTGGAATCTTTGTTAATCAAAAATTTGTTAAAGTGTTACAAAATATGAAATAGAAAATGAAACAAATTCAAAATTCAAAATTACAAGTCCAGGTGCCCATGTTCGGTTGGGGGATTACGTTTTTCAAAATTTGATCGCTCTAGGTACCATCGTTTCTTCACAGTGGGAGAAACATTCTTACATTCATGCAGGTTCTTCATTATTTAGTTTCTTTATATATATTACAGGACGAAAATATTTGGTGGCCACAATTTAAAAAGTGATACACCGTTTATAGTGAAGAGCCACAAAATTACGTTTTGAGACTAATAGCTCTTCTGGGCTGCAGCCCTTCGGCCTGAAAACAAATAAAATTCCAGAATGTTGTGATTGTGCCTAGGAACAAGTTACTGACACGCAGCAATCAGTTGAAATAAAATTCTTTTCTTAATACCAATCGTTGCAAAAGCAACGTTGCTTTTATCTCTTTGTTATTTTTTTGCGCTCTCCTTGCAACTCAAAATACAAGTTTGTGAAATGATAATTATGAACTGAAATTACCGATATTAGCTTAGCACGTCGTGGTTAGACAAAATACGAGGGCAAGAGGAACAGAAACTAATTCATTATATGCGAAATCAAATGTTTCTAAGGATCGAAACTTTTTTCATCTCGTTGTATAATGTTATCTAGATGTCGTTAACATTCTTTTTTTTTTTTGTCAAAAAGTTAATTGTATAATTCATACAGTTGTTAAAATAAAGAAAATAAAATAAGGATTTTTTCTAAAAATTTTAGTCAATGTTTACTAAATCTCTAAAATTTTGAACTGAGATATTTGAACGGCAAACACTTTAAAACTGCTTCGCTTGCAGCTTTTCCCCTCGGGCGTTAGGTTACCGAGTCCTGCCCTAGATGATAGTTTTCTGAGCAGCGGGGTGAAGATTTTAATCCTCTGGCTATTTACTATTTGGAATGTTGAAAAAACATTTTCTAGAATTTTTTTGAGAAGGAAAAACAAATTCACGGGACCAATATAGGTAATGTATTTTATCATTACGGCAAAAATTGCAAAAAAAAAATAATTTTTTCTTGTTTACAACAATAGATATTTCTCATAATTTTCATTAGGTGTTGTCTTGTTAAGCATGAAAAAGTATTTTAAACGAGAAAAAAGATAAGTTTCAATCTGCAAAGGCAATGTGATTTTAAATATCTGAACTTAATTTTTATAAATTTGGAATATGGATTTAGATATCGAAATTTGAATTTGAAATTTGGTATATACATAGCAGCCAATCAAAGTGTCGTTCAGGAGAAAGGGGAATCACTAAGATCAAAATCTTCACAGCATTTGTTTCTATTTCAGCCGTTGAGCTCTCGAGTATGTGTCTATTTTTACAGAAGAGTTTGAATTAGTTAAACATCACGATTTAAGGATTTATTTATTTAAACTAACCAGTTATTTTATGTTCAATACTTTTACTGCCATTCTCGCTTTTCGTTTCCCTGCCAAAATGCAAATTTTAGTTCGCTCGTATTTATATGAGGGAGAAAGTTAGGTTAGGCTATTCAATTATGGCAAAGCACACGAGGGCTATCTGCCTAAAGGTATGGATGCCTTCGTGAAGGACTTTCTAAGGGAAACTGGCTCATATACACGGTACACATAGGGAAAACCACGAAAACGCCCATGCAGCCAGCCCGTTCGCGGGATTCGAACCTCGGACCGAACTACCAGTGTTCATCGTCTTTACCGCTCGGTCGCTGGTGGGCTATATGAGGGAGAAAGAGAGTATTTAAAGGAAGGTTTCAAATTATTGAGAGAGCGTGTTCCGCCTGCTGAAGGCCACATTACTAGGTCTGTCTGTCTGTCTGCCGTGTTGCGTTATTATTGCCATTAGGACTTGTCACGGAAGTATTAGGCTTAAGCTAACTTGCATGTTATTCGTTGCCTACCTACGACTTAATTTGGCTTCAGTTTGAATTCATTACTTTTGAGTTACGCCATAAAAGCTGTCTGGTTTTGTAAGTGCAAAAAATGTCTTCAGTTAAATTGTCTGAGTTTAATTAAAGTGTCTTTGACACCATTCTTACATTCTCTCTCTGTTTGCTATATAGACCAATAAGCCTCTTAGGTTCAGCGTGAATCTCGAAATTATTTTATTCTCCAAAGAAAGTGAGGCTGTACAAGTATTAGTCCTTCCCAGTCCATTTCTGGTATTTTTGCATTTATTACAGAACACACTCGAATCTTTAACTCGCGAGACGTTTACAAAATTTTTAAGTGACCCTTGAGGGTAAATAATTTGATTAAACGTTCTTAAATCTAAAGGCGGGAAACACTCGCTGTTTCGGTTATTTTGCTCAGTTTTACTAATTATTTATAAGGTTTTTGTCTCGATTATAGGTCTAGACAGTAGGGAAGTTAGTAGTGGCTTTTACCAAGAAACCATGTGCAGGAGTTCCATTCACATCTAAGGCTTAGCTTTATATACCAGTATATTGCCTTTCCTCCTTCTTGTGGCTGTAACAAAGTTGGCCGTCTGTGGTGCATCCTGAACAATGTTCTCAGGTTGAGACGGATAATGATTTACGAGCCCGGACTTATTAATGAAGAACGTCTGTCCATTCGAGCACTTGTCCAATCGCTGGAAGAGGAAGAACGGTTTGATTCGATTAAGAATTAAATCAAGAATACAATGATCTGTAGGCTAGCTCTTTTTGAATAAGCCAGGAATGATGCTGGCTTTAGTTATCATGAATCTTGTTTATTATCCTAGCTCACGTTACTTGTAGGATCTAATATTATTTTCCGTTTTGAATATGTTATAGTGTGAAAGTGAGGTACGTGTGTTGCTTTGGGAGACTGGATTCGCAGTCTAAGACACAGTAAGAATTAATATTTTCTGAAACAGTGGAATTTTAACATTAAATGTGTGTGGGGTGTTAAACCTACGTTGTAAAAATGAGTTGTATATAAGAAGTTTGTAACTTATTATTTACTTGGTATTGGGGACACAAATTGCAATTGTATTAAGCACCATTAAAAATTACTATTTCATGTATCATTCATTAGATATTTCAAGCATTATTTCTAACCGGCAAGGCCGTATATATACGTCTTAGAATATTTTTTTGTGATGTCTGGAAGAACGTACATATACGTGCATGTTAAAATATATTAAAAACTAAGGCAATTTATTAAAAGTACACAAATTCAGGTATAAAAGACCAGGAGAACTTTTACATTCAATCAAGAAAATAATTTTTTTTCTCATGGTAGTTTTAGGAAATTTATGCTTTCCAAGCGAAACCCCCGACCGGTCAGACGGTTAATGTGAATTAATCATCCAACTCTCTATTTCTAGGTTTAATTGATTACGATAGAGCACATGAGGATAGTTTTCTAAGAAAATGGAACTCTTTATTTTTAATTAATTAATTTTTGGTTAAATTGATTACATAAAAACACGCGAGGACAGTCTTGTTTTTGGGGGTGTATGTAGAAGACAGTTCATATTTAAGAAGTTTAAGAAATGTGAAACCATGTAAAGCTCTGTAGCCAGACAATTAGCCAATTAACTGCGCTTGAACTCTTGACATGGGTTTAAATGCATCGAGGAATGAGAGCCGCAATGTTCAAATCTCGGGATGGATATGTTTAGCATTCAGCTATCTTATCCCTGAGGCCATTTCAACCTCTCACTCCCCGAGTCTTCTTTATTACTTTATATATGATGCAAAGCATTTCGTCTACAGCAAAATATTAATAATCGAACGAAACAAAATATTAAATATTTATGAAGTGTCGTTTCCCAGCCTTATGATAAACACATAAAAATAATTGTATTGTTTTGTAATAGTAATAATGTTTCTGGCATGAGATACGTATAACATGTGACACGAACCATGTAAAATGAATTAATGTTTTGTGAAAAATGAATTAGAGATATTCAGAAATATTAAAATTATTTTCTCTGTCGATATTTACGAATTGTTTCGTCTAAACAGCTTATATTTTTCCTAATAAAATGAGGCATTTTTGGTATTGGAAACTTTGCTAGGTATTAATGTTCCTAATCACATCTTAATGAATTACATAATATTAAATTCATATGTCTTTAATATTGATTCAAAATGTCCTTCCTATTGACGGGGTGTCCTTTAATGCATTCGGAAATGCATTAAGATTCGTATTTCAACTACTTAGTTTCTCTGTGAAACATATCTGACTTTCATTTCCCTCCGCTACGAAAACAGGTACTTGCATAATGCATTCTCAAAATTTAAACCATTTCCTGTGTTCTTAAGCATTGTATTTCAGTAAATATGTGAATGACAGCAAAGGATTCATTTTTGGATAAAGAGACAGTGCATTATAATATGTTTCGTAAAAGTTAAGCCATCAAAGATAAAGCACCTTCATCTTTAATTCAAATATCAAACTTTATTTTTCTAATCTCAGAGATCAAATAAAGTATATTCGGATACTGTGAAGCCGATGTGCATGTAATATTCTGCTACTGATATATTTGTCAGGAATAATGTTTATATTCCAAGAGAATTCTAGAATTCCAGTTTCTGATTTTCTTTGCATACTTCTTAATTTTGATCTCCTTTTTGCGTTAAAAAATTAATATTTAATTACGTATGAATAACAAATGACTTCTGATAATGAAAATTTTAAAAGGAAGTAATTTTTTCTTTTTGCAATTTTTTTTTTCTCGCTGTCCACAATGATTTAACAGGTTTAATCTTTATAATCATATTTTAATTACGCGATTATTCGAAGGCATTTTCATTAGTTTAATCAAATATGGTAAAGAATCTCATATTCGAAGATATAACTTATAGATTTCTTTTGTTTTTTCTAGAATTTATAATTTCTTAAATTGCTTTTCTAAACGCAGTTGAAGTTTTTCAAATTATCCATTTCAATTTAACTCGATCTAATATTGTAAAATAATAAGCGTCTTTCAACATTGTTGCATTCCGATGTTCGAATGGCGCCGAAATCGAAAGCGTATTTTTGTTTCTAAATAACTTTAATGAATTCTGCTACTACTATTTTGTTCATATTAAAATGTTGTTATTCATTAACGAAAATAATACATAAAACATCAGAGAACGAACAGGTATAAAAGAAATTATAGGATAAATAGATGATATGTATAAAGTAAAATCTTCCAGCGACCGATTCCATCGCAGACAAATCCGAAAGGCACTTTCCCAAAGTAGAACAACGAAAAGGTAAAGTTAATTTGAGAGGCATAGAAGTAGACATACTCCCACCCTATCAGGTTCAGTTCTGATACAAAGGTGAAAGTTTGTTAATTGGTCTTTTGAAGACAGCAGTTTTAGTTTTGACTGTAGCTACGCGAACTAATCTATACTTTCCAGGATGGATATCATTTACACGCCTCGTTGATCGTTGACTCCACCTATAGGCCCTATAGGCACTGTGTTTGTTGTCATCGAAGATGGAAGGTCCACCTAAAGGGAATCCACCTAACAGTCCACCAAAATCTTCACCTAAAAGTGGATCAGGTGGAGATCCATCTTCGATGACAAGAAACACAGTGTTTTCAGGCTGGGTTTGGCGTGCTGCCACTTGGATCGCTGCTGAAAAGAAATCAAGTATTCCTTTTACCAGCGATTCCAAAATCCACAACGTAGATCCTGAACAAGTTCCCACCTAGAACTTGTGCGAGCAAACAAATGTGTACCTGGAAAGGAAGTCAAAGTATCACCTGTATTAAAATGAAATGAGGTTAAAACATTAATAGAATCAATATCAGAATCGTTCACGTAAGTAAATGGACGCGAATTCAAAATCGCCTCAATCTGATAACGTTTGTGCATAGGGAATTCTTAAGATATGCTGTTTTTAAATTATTTTGTGATATTGCCGTAGCATTGAATTTTATGTAGTTTAAGTGCGAAAAAACACATATTTAATAAATAAAGGTGGTACAGAAAACATTAAACAAATATAAAACGTGGGCGTAATATAAAAAATGCATAATATAAATAAAAACATATGCGTAATATAAATGAAAAACGTGGGCGTAATATAAATGAAAAACGTGGGCGTAATATAAATGAAAAACGTGGGCGTAATATAAAGTCTGAAAGCTTTTAGATTTTCTTTTTTCATTCTTTTCATTTTTTTAGATACCTGGTATCTGACTCATAGACCATCTGTGCATTAGGTAAAGAATGCAGCATATTACCAGAGATTTTATGCATTGACTTGATGTTTAATATGCGGTTTTACTTCTTTCAAAACTGCCTGAGAATTATATTTTTTTGGGGAGGGGAGATATTGCTTTATTATTTGTCTCATCAAAACTCTATTACTTGTGTAATTGTTTAGAATTACCTTTCAAGAAATCAAGAAAGTATGGAATAGGTTCATAAAAATATAGTTTTCTATCCTCTTCAGGAAACCCAAGTTCTTTGCTGATTTTATTCGTCGTGGAAATGCCTTCCAATAGTTGAATACATAGATAGCAAGTATTATATCAGAAGTTTAAACACAAAATTCAACAGATTTAATCAAAACTTAGCCTTTCTAAGCACACAGAGGTAAACCATTATTACATAAATTATGTAAAATCAGATGTCTGGAGCAAGAAATGGTAGAATATAAAGCAAGTAATATTCTGTAAAATATATGTGTAAAATTTGCTTATTTTGCCTTTGCTAGGTTTTGTAAGTTGTTGTTGTTGTGACTTATCTCACTTGTCGTTAGGTAACATCAGAATAAGGCCACAAAATTAATCGTGGCAAGGAGTGCAAGATTGCACCTGTCGTTTGCAAAAGCCTTGAGCACCATACAGGTGACAGTACGACTTTGCTCATTTCCACCCCCAATTTGATGGAAAGCATCGTGAAGGGGGGAACGGGAACTAGGATCTCCCACCCTTTTTCCCTGCCTGATTAAGGCATCTCCCGAGAGGTCTTTCGGCTCCACCCATGCGGCACAGATACTATACATTTACAAAGTCACGGGGACTAAACACTATCCTGATTGGGCGGCTTTTGAGTTGTCTTTTATTATATATGGCCAACAACAACAAATGAACATACTTATATAACTCTCATATTTAATAATAATAGAGTTCATTAGTATACACTTAAAGCAAAAGTTGTTGAAAACTGCAGTGAAATGCCATTACTGTAAGCTTAATATTTTCTTATTATGAAGCTTATTTACTTTTGAAGCATTTTCTTAAAAGGTAATGTACTAAACCGAAGAAGCTAAATAAAGCTCTTCTTAGAAGCAAAGCCTATTTATTACTATTAACTAAAATTTATAGCATAATTCAGAAATGTACTTCTAGCCGTAATCAAAATGAAAGAATAACGCAACTGAGTTACGTAATATAAGCATCTTATTCGGGTCATTTTATTCGAATAAAAAAAACTGTTTAATATTTGTTATGTTCCTCGCTTTCATAATATATGCAAATCAAATATGCGCTTGAAATTATATGGATATTTAAGAGATCGCATTGCTCGAAATTCGCTGTGAGGACTTTATTCGTTGTCACATGTTAAAAGATAATATGCCATTAAACCGAAATCGTGGTTAGCGACGCTGACTGCCGCGCCAACGGGCCCGGTTTCAAATCCCGGAGAAAGCATGAATGTTTGTAAATGTATAGTATCCTTGCGGAATGAGGGTACTTTAAATACGCGGTGAGCCGAAAGCCCTTTCGAGAGGTTAGTGGCAACCCTCGGATCCGTCCCCCTCCGGAATGCTCTCTATCAAAATTGGGGAGTGGAACTGAGCAAAGTCGTTCTGCCACTTGTATGGTGCTCAAGGCTCTTGGGAACCGACAGGCCCAATCTTGCACTCCT
Organism: Stegodyphus mimosarum; assembly: GCA_000611955.2. Taxonomy (NCBI): domain Eukaryota; kingdom Metazoa; phylum Arthropoda; class Arachnida; order Araneae; family Eresidae; genus Stegodyphus; species Stegodyphus mimosarum. Next base: position 518,195 of record KK113225.1, read on the forward strand.
TGTCACAATGGATTTCGTGTGCTTATTCTGATGTTACTGTCAGACAAGTGAGATACGTCACAAAACAGAAAATAATTTTTATAATAAAATTGATCTTAATTAGTGTTTTATTATTCAAATATTCAGCAGACTTTTCTCTGTTGAGTTGTATTTTATACGGTAATTTACCATACACCTAATGTTCCGATTACTTCTACACAGTTATAATTATCTGAATATTTACGAATTTTCTTCAGTTTTGACGTCATTAATTTTGCAGCATTACGTTGTAGCCGTTACATTTTTCAATGCTTCCACTGCAAAGTTTCTTGAAGGAATTAAAAATTCTGCGACCCAGAGGCTATTGGTATCTTCCTTTTTCGCACGCAACAATGATAAATAAAGCCCTCTTTATCAAAGCCAATCATTACTAATTAGAAAGAATAAATAATTAATTTCTACACATTTAAAACAAAAGTTTAAATTTTTCATTAAGCATTCCTCTTTCTGAAACGTTAAAAAAAAATATTTTTTCGCATATCCTTAATAGACATATGTCACTTAGAGTTTCTTTGCTACAGTAATGCAAATCTTTTTTTTAATTGTATTAGACTGTCAGTATCTAATTAAAATACACGACTATCATAGTGTGATAGTTTTTATATATTTTAATTCAACGTAGTGCATATTTATCAAGCCTAAGTGAGCATTTTAGTTTAATATTAAAGCTATTTGTAATCAATGAAAGAAAATGTATCAGTTTAAGAGCAGAATGTTATTTATTCTGATGGGAATTTTAATTTTTTATGTGGCTGAACAAATGTCTGACAGAAGAATAATTTAGCAGCATTGATTCTTTTTATAATTTTATCGTACCTGCTTGAATAATTAAAACACATACAATGTAAGCAGATTTCCGTAATCATTTGCTTAAAATATAATTTCAAATTTCCCCATCGAAGAGATTATATGCTATGTCTTAATTTTCAACCGAGATAATTTTTAATTTATTTTAACCCCATGCCTACAAATTTAAGGTTATTAGGTTTATGAAGATGCTATTCTTCCTATACGTTATATTATGTTTTCTCTCTCCTTTAAGCATCCTTTCGTGGGGTAACAGTAACACGCTCGGTGCGTATTCGAGAGATATATGTTCGAGGCCGGGCAAGGGCTTTGCTCATTTTCCATGTTCCTTGCTTCAGAAAAAACCTAATAACTCTACGGTGGCCCATGAACTAAAAGGTGGTGAACGATAATTCGCCACCACCAGGATTTGGCTATTGGTTCTCTAGTCCCCCGTCGCCCTTGGAAGGGGAAGTATATAAGATATTTTCTCCCTCCTTCAGGATGCCTTCGTGGTGTAACAGTAGCACACTCGGCGTAAATTCGAAAGGTCCAATTTAGAGGCCCACCAAGGAAATTGCTCATTTTCCATGTCTCCTACTTCAAAATAACCTAATGTCTCTGCAATATGTTCAAGATATAAGAAAATTTGCTGTTTTTATATACTTCTGTTTTTTCCAAAGGTTTTACAGATTTCTAATTACTGAAATGAATTTAGCTCATGTAAGAATATTTGAATATGGCAAAGCACTTGAAGACTATCTGCCAAACGAAAGAAAATCCTTCGTAGAGGATATATTAAGGGAAACTAGCACACATTCACGTTATACAACATTATACACGGTGAAAACCTGGAAGCAACCATGCAGTCTACCTTTCTATTTAGAGTCGAACCCAAATCAAAGGACCAATAGGCAGCGGTCTCCACTCAGCAAATGGTTGGGGCTTCTGAGACGAGGAAGGAAATACAAACATGCATTACAACATGTATTTTGTAATAATATATATTCAACAACACATATTTTGTAATGTAAGTTTCTACGTCATACGTGACATACGCATAAGAATAGGAAAGGATTATAATTAGCTGAATGTCTTCTTTGAAGTTTTTATATGTTTTGCTTTTCACCTAAAGTTTATTGGAAATAATTGGACAAAGTCGTTTTAGATAAGACCTTTTTCAAATAAACCATAACTCTTTCCTTACTTAAAGAAATAAATAATTAACTAAGTATTACTACGAAAAATCATGCATAGCAGTGCGTTTACTTCTCTATACAATTTAAAATAGTGAATGACATTCTTCTGAGGTTTTTAGACATTGCTTCGACTTACTTGGCTGTACAACAACCAATTGCATTTTCATCTGATAAGCTAGCTCTCTTAAAACATGGAAATGAGTCATACGTTTTTGCACCATTTTTGACATTAATTCTATATTTGAAATTATCTGGAATGATACAAACTTCAACATTTTCATTGAAGTTTTCTTTTTGTAATTTACCTAAATAAAAGGAATGTAACATGGAAGGGAATTGAATCCCATGATAATAACTCTATAAAAGGAATATTTAGTTAAGAAACATAAATAAAACAATTACAGGGAATATAAGTTTGCAGGTAAGGGTTGTTTACATACCTTTACACCATGACGGCTCCAGAGACACTGCGTAGTTTCCTTTTTTGTTTCCCACAAAAAGTCCAAATTCAAGTGTTAGGGGAGGGAAGTGGAATTCGTTCCATTGGTCCAACCACAAAATAAAGATAGAAAGTTATATAGTTTATCATTGGTTTGCTAGTGAAATTATTTAAACTGACAACCAGAATATGGTAAATTTTATTTTCTTAAAAATTATCGTTTCAAATTATTGTAACAATGTATACCTTAACACATTTTTTCGTTTCCGAGAGCCTAATTTCCAGACTAGATTCCTTCAATTCGGATGCTAACCTCTGAATTTCCTCTTTGAACGGCAAAAAACTTCACTTTTAATATAACCAAACATTTTTGGCATAATGTTTTTGAATCTTTAAGTTCCGTTTTCGGCAGTTTAGCAAATTTATATTAAACATTTAAATGCAATATGACTTTTGTTGAACAAATGCATTTCAGAATGCAGATAGATGAGCAACTTTAAGTAACGTGACGTGAGTAACATAAGTGACATAACCAGTTCATTAATATCTGTTTTTATTATGAGAAAAATTTGAAAGAACAAAATAAACAAAAATTTGCACTCGGAAAATGATTGATTGCTCTCCTGAATCACCAATTCAATGTTGTTTTAATCTGCGGGTTTGAGGAAGCTTCATTGTAACTGATAATTTTCGCTACTTAACTGCGTAAAGTAGTTAATAAAATGATCTGTATAAATTTTATTATTTTTCTAATATTATCTGCATCTAATTCTCTCTATATACTAAGTTCTTATACTAAGCTCTATATACTAACTTCTTATACTAAGCTCTATATACTAAGTTCTTATACTAAGCTCTATATGCTAAGTTCTTATACTGAGTTAAATCCTTAGTTCTTTGGGATATATACTGCAGCAGTCCTTATAATTTAAATAATATTATAACCAAAATGCCATAATTTTAAGCGTTGTTAGCTTTTTTATATTTTATTCTTATTTAAAACTATCATTTCACTGAAGGTATGTATGTAGTATAATAGAAAACTATATTACTAAAATGCATTTATACTTTATTATTCACACTATAAAAAGAAAGAAGTTAGCTTAAAGTCAGTTGAAGCTTAAAGTCAGTTGTTAATCTTTTCTCAGTGACTTATTTTAAAAATCGTTTTAATTTAAACTTTTGCTTGTTGTTGCCATTTTTCATTTTCTGAACTTTGTCTTGCCTTGATTACGCGCTTGAAAGCGATTGGATTAAAAACTCCCCTTCTAGTTAGTACGGCATCTTGGCGAAGAGCGAGCAATATATTTCTTCGGTCTGCCTCGCCTCCAGAGAAGTGCTACTCTCCCATTGTCTGGGCATGTATTTTAGACTTTATCTGCTTTGCTAATAGGTTGTAGTGTCCCTCATACTTTGTCATCTGATTTGTAGGATACTTTTGTCTTGATGATTATACCCTTTTATTAGTTTTTGTCGTTGAAGTCGATGGCTTTGTCACCGACGTTTATTTTTCGCTTATCTTGCTTCTGTTTGATGTGGTCTTTAATCTCTGCTATTGAACAGGAAAATCTTTTGAGATATAAGGTTATCTCAGCCACGAAGTTATTGTAATAGATTAGTGGCACACATAATCTTGGGTAACGTCATTTGTTGTTCTCAATTCCCTGCCAAACTGCAAAAAATATTGAAGATTCTATTAAAACGGCACGGAAATTTCAATGAATCGGTATGATTCATTTAAAACTGCATATAAACAGGGTGATTCTGTTCAAAATTCACTGAATGGGAGGATTCATTTACTGCATAGAATCAAGGTGATTATATTTACAATTCACTGAATAGGGATGATACATTTAAATGCATAGAATCAGGATGATTTATTCAAAATTGCATACCGCACAGTTTAAGAGTCAGGCTCTTCAAACATTACTGAATTGGGATGATTAATTTAATTGTGCAGGATCAGGATGATTTTTCAAAACTTCGCTGAAATGGGATGATTCACTCTGAGCTGCGTTGAGTCTGGGTGATTCTCTTCAAACGTTACTGAATCCGGATGATACATTTAATTGTGTAGAATCAAGATGATTCTAGTTACTTCTTTTAAGCATCACTTCTTCGTTTGTCTATTGGGCTGAGGACTGCGCTTCTGTGAGAAGATCTTTTCTGCGTAGTATAGTGTCCGCAACAGTAGTGGCATTTAGTTTAAGGAAGTCAACGTAAAATCTTATGCTACCTCCTTATTTAAGCAACAATACAACAGGACTAAAATATAGAGATTCGCATTCTTCAATATGGCCTTAACCAGTAGAGAACCGAATTCTTTTTTCAGCATTTCCCTTTTTTGATGGTTTAATTTATAAAGAGATTCTGAAACTGGTGGACTGCTTCCTGAATTAATGTGATGCTCACTATATGGCTTTGGATATCCTCCTGGTTGGAAGCAAATTTTGAATTCTTGTATTAAGTGACTTGATTGAGTGCATTGTTCTGTATTTATATTTTTACCTTCGTCACTAAGATTTATAAAAGATGATGTACTTTAACTGAACTTTTTGCAATTCATTTCTGAGAGTCAGAAATGTATGTAGTATTTTTAGTCTTGGAAAGTAACTTCGAGAAAGGATTTCACAGAAATTCCAAGTACCATTGAGGACATCCAGTACAATCCCAGAGGACTGCAGAAAGTCTTTTTCTAAGAGAGTTCTGTTTCTATTTGCTTCAGGCAAAACAATTAGTTTTGTGTTTACAATTTTACTTTCATCATTAATATCCATAACAGTAGTCAAGGGAGCTGCGTTGCTCTGCCTTCCATCAGCAAGCGTCGAATAAACGTGCTTGAGTTTAAACTTTAATTTTATTTTGCAGCAATATCGTATAACTTTTCATCCGCAATAGAGTATGATGCACCGGTATCAGTACATACAACAGCTTTCACTTCATACATTTTAAAGACAATTAAACTAGATGGTGATGTGTGTGATTCGAATGTAAACACGTTGACGCTATTTAAAAAATGCTTTTGCTTTTTCTTTATATCTTGAGCAAATATGACATTTGGGTCGTACGTATCTAGGAAGTCTATACCCATATATTGGATGGTTCTTTCTCTAGTGTGTTTTAGTGTGTTCTCTAGTGTGTGTAGAGTTGGTGTTTTTGGAGAATATAACATTTCTTGCTACTTTCACGTGTTTAGCTTCTCTAGGTATCGCAATGGACTTAAATATTGTATATGATATCAGGAACTCACTTTTAAAATATTGTTTGTTATATAGTGCTAAAGTTGTCATTAACCCATGATGATTATTTTCATGGACGTCCAACTTCTTTGCCAATTACAATGGCTGATTCCATGCTACCCACGAATTCATCAGCGGTTTTTGATCAAGGTATAATCAACATTTTATTATTAATTTTGTCTCTAACAATTACGTTTTTAATTGTTTAAAATCTTTAATGTTAAGTTCTGTTATCCATTTTCTTAAAATATGATGCTAAGCTCAAAGTAAAAATCTCTTCAATTTGTATTTGGGCTTTCCTTGTTTTGGGGAAAAACTGTCTGAAACCGCGACCAGTTAACACTTATCGCTTACAAAATATTTCCTTAAATTTTCGGTGATCTTCAGATTTTTCCTTATCTATTATAGCAATACGTTTCGCCATTTCTATTGGCTGGAACCCTTAACAATTTGAACTGATATTCCAAAATTGTCAAATACAATCCAGTTTCATCTTATTTACGGTTAAATTTAGGGCAAACTCTGGTAATATCTATTTTGGATTGTTCTGCTTCATCACCTGTCACTTCTTTTTGAGAAACATTTTGTAATTCCAGAGTAAGTTTTAATTTTTCCAAATCAAAAAGATGCCCCTTTTAAATTCATTCATCTTCATCGGATTTTTCTCCATGCGAAAGTGTTCTTTTTCAGACAAATTTCTATCAACATTTATGCTGGTCAATAGATTATTCTTTATGAATTTCTTCTTCATACTTATCTGAGTTCATGATTAAATCTTTGAGCAGAATCACGTTTAAGTTGTTTGAGAGGGAAAGACTCAATTCTGTGGCTGACACTTATAAAGCGTTTTTCCTGGTCTGTCCTAAAAACGTCATGTAACTGTACTTTTAATGACTGTTGAAAAATTCGCTGTATGTTATCTTCGAATGAAGATGAAACTGAAATTTCATGCAATCGCCAAAATAATCTGCAGGCGAAGGCTTCGCTAGTGGAAATACTAATTATAAACTGTTACTGGTGGAAGTGCTAACCAGACTGCCATAATTTTAAGTGTTATATGATTCCTAAAAAATGAATTCTTCTTTCAAACTAACATTACACTGAAGGTACATGTGTTGTTATTTTAAAAGAAAACCGTTTTGCTAAAATGTATTCACTCTTTATTATTCACATTACAAAAAAGTGTCAATAATCATATAGAAGTTTAAAATCAGAGATAAAACGAGCACAGTACTCCTGTTCTAGCATTGCCACTTGTCCTTCACTCTCTGCCCTCATCAACATCTTTTAAAACATCGCTTAACCTTATATATTTTGTCAGTTACTGTTATTCTAAAAATATTTTTCCTTTAAATATTTTTTTACGGTTGCCATTTCCTATTTCCTGAACTCTGTTTTTCCGCGACCACGAGAGCGAAAGCCTTTGGGATACAATGTTTATTTATTGAAAAGTCATTGTTCTGACGTGTAAGTTAGAAAGGACAGTAAATTTTATGATTTGAAAACAAAAGTAATAAAAAAATGAAAATCTGAAAGGTTTCAGATTTTAAATTACGTCCAAAGGGGCGTTTTTTTAACATTTTGTGTGTTACCTTTATTTATTAAATATTATGTTCTTCGCATTTAAACCACAAAATTCAGTTCAAGAGCAGTATCTCAAAATAATTTTAAAATGAGCATATCTTTAGAATTTCTGACGTTACCATTCCTCGCTTTGAAATCCTTGAGGTTGTTAATCAAAAATTCATAAATATTTTACAAAATATGAAATCGATAATAAAACAAATTCTGAATTTCAAATTTGGGCTTCCAGATGCCCATATTCGGGTGGAAACATTCAATATTCAAAATTTGGTGGCTATAGGTACCGCTGTTTTATCACAATGCGAGAAACATACATACATTCATGCAGATTCTTCATTATTTAATTTCTTTGATAATATTTGGTGGGAACAATTTGAAAAAGAAACAACGCTTTTAGGGAATCAAACCTAAAAGGCAAAAGTGCCAAAACTAAATTAATGGTCTTCTAGGCAAATGGCCCCTTTGGACTAAAGAAGCATTTTATCATAAGCGTATCTTTTTCATTCATGAAATTTTGCGTTTAATAAATGCAAGAAAGTTAAATTTATCCTAACTCTAAATTTATGAAATGACTAAGTCTTAAATTAATTTCCAAAATTTAGAAATACTGATGTTGCTTTCATCTCCTAAATTGCCCAAATATTAGTATAGTTAGTGATTACAAATTTCACATTTTTAAGTTTGGTATAATCCTCCTTATTATGCTTGGCTTGTCTCGGCTTTTGAAGCAAGTTCTCATTTATCTAATCTCAGAGGGCCAATGGGGATCTTAACTCACCATCAAAAGAAGCAAATGCACAAATAAAAAGACTATTATTAAATCTGGTTTCATTAAGAGTGCTTCAAAGTTGCTCTTATGTTTGCTTTTCCAGTATTTAACTTTTATTTTATGCATAGAAAAGCGAAACGCATTACAGAACGCTGTAGAATCAAACGTTAAGCAAGAAATTTCCCAACATAATACTAAAATATGGATAACATAAAACGGATACTTTTATGTTATACTCAACGTCAAAATGTTGGCTTTTATGAAAAGTTATGCTTGCCTGCATCTCTATTATGTCCTTTTCTTATATGATATAAAATTATGAAATATTTTCTGAAGTTTATCAGATTTACACGTATTCTGAATCAATCTGTAAACTTTAAATTGTTCATGAGAATTGATGCTGTCATGATTACCTGTGTTGTAACAAAATGGCAACTCAAAAACTAAGCAAAACTTGAAAGCTTCTTCTAAATTTCTAGAGATTATAGAACTGAAAATTTCTGTCTATTTATGCACTATTATTAGCAAAACTATACACCGAATCAAACTGTAAAATTGAGATCTAGCATACAAATAATCTGACTGAAATTATTAGCTTCACCTACTGAATCATGCTTCCTAATAAAGTATTAGGAAGCAATAAAACACATCCACGCCCAATAGCCTCCTGTTCACCAAATATTTGGTTCCTTAGTTGAAACTTTATCGTTGGTCACCGGTAAGCCTGTGGCCAAAGTAAGCTCAGTAAATAGCATCTTCTGACTCTTCTATACCGTACTTAATATGCGTTGTAGTAAATGCAGATGAAAAAGCAGAATCGCAGGAAAAATTTAATATGAAAGTTACTGTTTTTTTTCCTTTTTAGATAAAACATTAATAAGCTTATATTAGTTACTTTTTTATGCCATACAAAATTTGGGTAGAATATCCACTTATTTCTATTGCATAATTATTTTTAAGAAGTTTGGCTACGCTTTTAAAACATAGAATGTTTGCAATCAACAAAGCGTTTGCTCTGATTTGTCACCATTAATCAGAAACTTGAAATCTGTGATAATACATCTGCGTTAGAAGGTATTCTTTCTCATATCAATGTATGAAGGTTTTCTGCGAAATTCCATTCTAAAGAAATGAAATGGAAAGCTTAAGATTGCATTCCTAAGAAGACTCATTATAAGCTGTGATTTCGTCTAAGTGCACTGACGAAACAGACAATGCTGCTATTCCGACAAAATCCTGTCCCAAACATTACGTCATCGATGAGTAAATAATCACCCGCATTTTCATTCTCATATGCAGTTGTTGCACCAAGCAGAAGATGATCCTCTTTTTCCAATGAAATGGACAAAGTTTAAAATTTCAGAAAACCCCTGAACAAGACACAGCAAAATAATCATGTGAATAAGAATTTCCGCGAAATGCGTTCTGTACTATTAAAACATGTGCTAAACTTGTAGTGATCCTCACTATGCTAATTTAAATGACGAGGACCTAGTGAACTCTTAGTTCAAAGAACAGAAATCGTAAACTCGAGAAGGGTTAATTACCCTTTATTCACTCAAAAATAAGATGAACAGTCGGCCCCTTCCTTCGAGCTTACAACAAAGCCTTCACACGGGCTTGAACTCAGAAATAAGAAATAAGAACTAACTCTAACTAACTAAGAGATTTAGACGAAGCTAACACAAATCTAACGGAATTGACAATTAAACTAGCTGGTGAAGGCTCGTAATATACGGCCGAGTGTCACAGCAGTTAGAGAAACTTACAGCAAAGGCAAACGTGCGCTACTCAGAATTCCTATCTCTCTCTCACGAAGTAAGTTGAACTTTCCTTTAATACTATTTCTTCCATATTTGCATTCAACGAGCTTCTAAAAACTCATTCTGGTAGAGAGTTCTAAGTTGAAACGAGGCAAGGTAGGAAAGGTTAACTAAATTAAATTATCTGTTATAAAATTAAGTTCTACCTTACAAATTGTTGCTTAGAAGAAGAAGGTTTCCTTATTTCTTGGAAAGAAGTTATAATCAATTCTATTCCAAAATATTATGAATAAAAGTGTTGCTAAATTATTAACATCAAGCATATTATAACCTTCTCCGTTTTTTATTTTAATAGAGAATGCAAGTAGCATATCTTTAAAATACCACCTACTTTACATGGCGGTAGGAGGTCAGCTGCTATAACCTAGGGTACATGTGCCAGTCCTGACGAATGAATGAATATTGGTATAACGTGTTTACATCACGTAGCACTTAAGTCATCTTCAGAGGAGAGGAAGGATAAGAAGCTCTCGGATGTCTCATCCTGGGGTTTTCTCCATCAAATTTACAATGTAACTCCGCCTTTGGGAAGAGTGTAATCTCATTTGCCCCTTGCGGTGTACTCTGGATGACATGTGGAAGTACATATATTCTTTTCATGTTTAAAAGAAGCAGTTTTTCTCACACCCACCAGTTTTTTATTGCAACGAACGAATGCGCAAAAATTGTTGATGCGTAACAATTGCTTTTGTTAATCTCTTCGGATTAAAGAGTTTAAGAAAGTCTTCATTAAATACAAAGTGTACTTTCTTCAGAAAATAAAAATATTCATTTTGATATCGATATGGAGTTATTCGAGTCTGAAAGACAACCCGTTTTAATGCTATTTTTGTTCTATGGGGTATTTCTTCGTTAGATATTTGGAGTTTCGTGAATAAGATTTATGTGAGCAACGTTTTCAGATTTAAGACTCAATAAGATATTAGATGGCTCATTTCCTGAGTCTTTTCTTTTACATCTGTGGCACAGAATGTCAACGCATATCGTGCCAGATGTAGATGAACTTTACAGATTAAGATGGTATACTTTGTTTTCCGAGTGAAACTGAAACAAATCTGGATTTTTGTAATTTGGGGAAATGTGGAGGAGAAAGTAAGCAAGTTGTTGAGAATTCGAAGAGAATTTCCGTTTTCCAAAATGAACCGCATTTATTTTACAGAATTTGTTTACATTTTATTATAAAGCGGATCGTTTAAACAGTTTAATCAGTATGTAAAACTTATCAATTCTTTATTATTCGTTTTCATCTCTACAGCTGCTGTAGGATAATCAAAGCATCCAAAAAGTTATACTAGATTTATAATTAAAGATTAAAAGCATTAAAACCATTAAAAATTCAATATTATTGTCCATTATTTTTTTCGCGATAACATGAATAATTTTTAAAATTTGCAAATTTTCACAGAACTAAGACATTCTTATTTTATCATTGTCCAGCCATTCTTAATTTCTTGTCTTATCTTATCATATATCTTACCTCGTTCATTTGCATTTTGGCAGCTGAGGTTGATGTTTCGGTAAAACCATTGAAACTAGCCCTGTGAAAATTTGCAAATATAACACTGATTTTTGTTATTTTACTTCTAAATTAATATTTGTTTGTTATGCCATTTTACCTTGATACGGACTCATGTTATAGGTGTTATCGTGTTAACCTTGAGAAATGAGCAATGACGACTGTAATAATTTCAATGTTCATTGAGCTAAACAGCATTTTCTACCTGCGTTGTATCCGATAAAACATAAGCGTTTGACGTCAAATTTGAAATTAACAGAATATTTACAAATCGCAGAAATTCCAAACGTTACTTCTTCATATCAGGTTTTCACTAATGTGATGAGTGGATGTAGTTCAATTGTTTAGAAAAATGAGCGTAGATGATTAAAATTACAAACCATTTGCTCTTTAGTCGTGTTAAATTCTTCTTGCTATTCTTAAAATGCCTCCATTTTATCTTCATGCCATCTGTCTTCTTCATGTTAGAAATAACTAAAAACTTTTAACTTTAGTTTGAGAGCAAAACATTTGGTGTTATTAGCAATAGGAATGCTTCTTTCTAGCTTTATTGAAAACAGCATTTTTAATTTTTTATGTTATGTTATTGTTTATTATCAAAATGCTTTCTTCGTTTTTTGGATGTTAGTTTATAATTTTAAATGCTATGTTTTGTACTTGACAAATTTCTCCTGTTATTTTAGAAATTTCTTGATAGCAGTACTTAAAGCTTCTTTTGTGTATTTTAATCAGTGTATTCGTTATCCTACATAAACTGTTCCAAATTGCATCTGTCAGAGATATTTTCCACTTTAAATTGCTTGCTAACAGCGTTTAATTTTCTGTGTTAGTTTAATTTTGTGTTTTTATACTTTTGTGAAGATGTATTATGCATGTGCAATTCATGCAATATTAAAAAAAATTACATTTGATACTTACTCGCTTTTGTAAGTTTCATGTTTTACATCATGGAATAAAATAATGTTTAAAGCAACGATAAATAAATAATCGCATAATTTATGCACTTTTTTCCGATAATAAAAACATTTCCTCATTTATATTGTGATTTTTATGATATTTACTTGTGAAGTTTACGAATTTTGAAATTCTTACTTTATTTATGTTACTTAGAATATGAAAAATATATACCAGTTGTTGTTTTAATATTTTAACTGCTATGTTCATAATTTTAGCATCTAATTCTGATTATAATATAAAGTAGATGAAAGCCATGACCACTGTTTTTATTCGGATTATTCGTGCTCGGATTTTCAGAAATTAAATAAGCTAACTGCATTACGTTTTACAAATGTAACGTAGATTCCAAGGAATTTTCTTTATAAAGTTCTGTAGGAAAACTTCCTTCAAAAACCAAGCAGGCACCAGGTTACCTTATAATAATAAATCACCTTGTTCCTGCTTGGCCTAAACGTTCCCTGAAAACAACAAAAGTTGTAACAGAGGACCTTCTAAACATTGCAGATTTCTTATAATCTTAAGTTGGATTTTTGTTCTTGTAAAGAGTATGTATACATTCATGGTCAAAGTAGAATGAAATATTAATGACTTTATTGACAGAAAATATTTCAATCCGAGGGGATATGGATCTTAATTTAGATCATATGTATGCCTCCTTAAAATAATATATTCAATTAAACGTTAAAAAAAAGGAACAACACAAGTGCAGCGAAACAGAAATTCTTGGAAACCTTACAAAATATTATTTCTTACCATGATAGGAATTTTTGAATATTCTTAATCTTCTCATAATAACTAGGAAGGAACTTTATCGTGTGTTTTAAAGCACTCTTAAAACTGTCGTGTAATATAATAATTTTCTTGTTTTCATCCCCTTTTTAACAGGATATAGGATTTCTAAAGTTCTAATGATGCAATGTTTCCTAAAGATCTAATAATGCTTTTTCCGTCGCCCAGATGGTATAGCGGTTAGGGGAGCCTACTACGGTACCGAAGGGCCCGGTTTCGAGTCCTAGAGAAGACGTAGGTGTTTGTAAATGCATAGTGTCGGTGAGCATGACGGCAATTTAAATATGCGGCGAGCCGAAAGTTCTCTCGTGTGGATTGGTGGGAGAGGAGAGGGGTGGGAGAACCTTGGATTCCCCCCCGGGGTGCTCTTCCTTAAAATTGGAGGTGGAAAATTGAATTCCAACCTCTCATCGGAGTAGGCTCTGGCAATCATTCTTCCATGTAGTAATGGACACGACAACAACAACAATGCTTTTCCCAAAACGGATTTAAAATTGATGTAAAATGAGTTCATAAGAGATTTTTTTCGTAACCTCTCTACGTAGGTACGTATGTATGTAAGCAAAACCGTTTTTTTAAAGCAAAAATTCTGATGTGGACACCGCATGCCTTCCTCATATAGCTTATTTAAATTATGCATATTTTTAGTGTATTTCATTTAAAATTATTTCTTCGAATTATGCTAACTTAACTACGTGATCCCTCAAGACGAATTGAAAATGAGATAAAAAGTTACAAATTTTAAAATTAAATACACCTATCAAAATGTCGTACAGGAATCAAACATTTTGTAATTTTTTTCCTTTTAATGAGTATAAAAATTTTCCAAATGGTAGTATACGAACTGGGAGACCGCATTAAATTTTAGATTTCGTTATTTGTGCAAAATATTTTTTTCAATTATGACACTGACAGTTTTCTTCATTTAAATATTTTTGTATTTTTGATACAAATTGACTCATTTAATTTTGTACCCTCGAATTTTTCCAACTAATTAACCAATCCATCAAGGCAAGCTGAAAAAGCCATCAAAAGCTGAAAATTTTGAAACTATATATCTTTGCCAATTTCATCGTTTAAAATACTTCTGTAAATGGAAGCATATAAGTGCGACCAACGGTTGCGAAAATAAAGGACTGAGAAGGACTTTTGAGTCAGGTAAGAGTATACATATATATATATATACGTGTGTTAGTGCTGATTGCCGAAAAATAGCGAGATGCGCATCTAGATGTTACAACAGTCCCATACACAAAATTTCAATGTTCTCCGGCTAACATATTTTGAGTTATTGGAAATAGATTTCTACGTATAAACGTCAGAAAAATTCCCTTTTGAATCCATTTTAAATGCATTTAACTCCTTTATTCTGTCCGTTCGTATGGACGTCACATATAACATTCGTTAGAATGGGTCCAAGAATGGCCAAAGTGGATATTTTTATTGAAATATGATGCTCGAAATTTTTAGAAATTACAGTCCTTCCTTTTTACTTCGTACAAGGAAGTAAATTACACGGGCATCAGCCTTTAATATGAATAACAAGCACTTGATACGTCTTTTTCTGTCACATTAGCTTTAAGAACTTTGTCTTTTTAGGAATGAAAATAAAATAATTTCGTAGAACTGATAAGGAGGAGAAATTAAAAGTATTCCAAACTCAACTATTATGCGTTACCTTAAATAAGTTAATTTAACTATTATTTTCGAGACTATTCTTTCACGTTTTAGAAAATAATGTAAATAAATTTAAGAATATGTGTTGTAGTTCTAGTGTAAATCTTCTCAGAAGGCATCAATTTCCCCTTTTTACTTTCTTGTACGAAGTAAAGCAAGTATCGTAATCATGAAAAATTTCAGGTACCATATTTCAAAGAAAATATTCATTTTGACAGCTATCGAATTCAATTTAATGATGCTTTTTCATGATATCTGTACGTAAGGACAAAACTTGTCTGCCAAACTTGTCTGCAAACTTTTGTTTGCAGTTGGCCCCACCAGAAGTGTTTAACCGTATTTGATACTTTATGTTTTTCTATTTTTTCAAATTTTAATTAAGATATTTAGAGGTTTTATGTATTTTTGCCTTGTCTCGAAGTGAGAACTGAATTAATTGAATGAGAAACCTATGTCTACTGAAATTCGAGGAAATACATTTAAATGAAATGCAGAAAAAAATGCGTATGTTTTAATATTCCGTACAAGAAAATCATGGGGTATCCGCATCAGATTTGTCGATACTTAAGATATAATACTTCTTGTGTTCTACTTTAAGTAGTTTTAATTCCTTTGCAACATACGGTGCATAAATATGGCCTTTTTAATACTTACATAAATAGAAATCTTGCTAGAAACGCAAAACAAAATCCAATATTCAAACTATTTCTAAAGGCATTTCGTTGACAGTCGTTTCGTTTTTGAGATTAGTTATATTTCCAAATGTCGCAATAATAGCAATACATAACTCATCAATCCTTCCTCCAAAATTAATACTTTCAAAGAAAATTCGACAGTCATTTTTACGATTACTTTCTTTGCGAAAAGCAACTTCATAAAATATGAAAAAATGTGCCTCACTTTTCAAAGGAAAACCTTTTTTTTTAACTCTTATTTTTCTTTCAGTTTTGCATTTTATCTTTCTGTCAAGAATTCAGATTTAAATTCGATGACTGATATTATTTTTCAAATCTACTTTTTTTCGTCTTTTCTGAAGACAAGCATTTTGCGAATATGAATATTAAATTACAGTCATTTCACAGAGCAAGGGAGGATCACGTATGCAGTACCCCAACAATATCTTTCTATATTTACTGCTATTTAAAGTCACGTTCCGATTTCTTAGGATTAAATTTCGGAATTTATGAACTCCATTTGAAATTATTCAAACAGGAGATGAAGATGTCTGTTATAAACTATCTCCCTTAAATTTTGTAAGAAGAGAGTGAAAGTCTTTCGAGGATTTCAACATTTTATTTGGCAATTCGCAAAGCATATTTTCGAGTTATTTAAATAAAATGCTTAGCTTATAGAACGGTGAAGTTTGCTCTCTGTTTATCTTCTGCATATGAAGCAATTTGATCTGAAGATGACAAATTTAAAGTTATCTCTAATTTTAATTATTTCTTTTCGTATTTGCATTTAAATTTCGTTCTGTCTCCGAAGTTATATCTTATTTTATTTTACGCGCTACAGAAGAAAATTACTAGATTTATACAAAATGCATTAGAGTAAAGATTTTAAATGCTGGAAAAATGAAGTTTCTGTTTCTTTAATTATTTTATTACTAGCGGAAGTACTCGATTCCATTTAAGTTAGATTTAGAGTAATGTATCTAACAACAGAGAGAACGATACTGCTCTAATCCTTCTCTAAAAACGATGCAAAAATAAGATTCATAGTCATACATTTTTCAGTCTCATGCAATATGGAACCCACATAAAAAATTTCGATAGATAAATAAGCTAATTGGCACTTTCTCAGTATATTATGAAACAGATCAACTGCTCCAATTACCTTTTTTTAAACTCAGTTGGAGTTCCTATAAAATCTGTAATTTCCATTTATGTAAAACATATGAGTCTATCTGAATCAGTCTTTAATATCTTCCAGAATAATAAATAGTTCAGAAAACTTTACGTTTGCATTTCTTTTACGTTTAATAAAGTTAAGCTTCAAGACTAAATTTGATAGAAAAGTAATTACCAAGATAATGATAAATCCTGAAATTCACGTAGACATTAACTTTGAAAATTACTTGTTCTCGTGAAATGTAAACGAATGAGAACCAGTCCATCTGATCTGAACATCGACGTAAGCATTAGATTAATGAATAATAAAGAAGAGAACAGTAATATTTAAGCAGACAGGAAATATTCCCTTACCTTAAAGGAAATTTACTCGTCTCGAATGAGAAGAAAGAAAAGTGCAGAATCAATAATCACCTTCTTTCCTTGAGTAATGATTTACATATAATTTCAAAATGACTCAGGCAATCGAAAAGATTGAACATGAATAAATATATTATTTTTATGCTTGGAAAGTTAAATTTTAGAATTTTATTCAGAAACAAAATTTCTCGATTTCGATGCATCCAAATATTTTCAAATTACAATAAAATCTCATTCCGCAGAGTTAATTCGCTTTTGAAATTCGTTTGTTATCGAAATAGTCATAAAAGTAAACTGTTTTTTTTTTTCATAAAAAATACACTTGAATTGATTAATTCCATTTCTGGATGAAAAATGATCTTGTATTTAAAATTTGCAGCAATATATTGTTCACAGTATCATAACACAAAAATAATAGATATATTTAAATCTAAGATAAAAACGAAAAACAAATCTGAAATCTTTCAGATTTTATATTGCTCCGACACGGGCTTTTTTAACGTTGTGTGTTTTAACTTATTAAATATTATGGTTTTCGTATTTATACCAAATAAAATTCAATTCAACAACAATATCACTAAATATCTAAAAACAACATATCTTTAGAATTTCCGATAGGCAGTCTCGCTCGCTGGAGATAAAAGTATTATTTTTCGTACGGTGTTGCCTTTGCTGCTTTGAAATCGTTGCTTTGTTAAAAGAAAATTCTTTAACGTTTTACAAAATGTGAAATAAATAATAAAACAAAATCGAAATTCGGGCTTCCAGATGCCCATATTTGGATGGAGGACTATGTTATTCAAAATGTGATGGCTCCAGGTACCGTCATTTTTCACAATGCTAGAAACATAGATACATTCATACACATTCTTCATTATTTAATTTCTTTAAATATATTACAAGGCGATAATATTTGGTGGCAACAATTTAAAAATTGATACACCGTTTATAGTGTACCGAAGGAAAATATATTTTCGAAGATAGTAGCTCCTTTGGGTTAACTCTTCTTTGGGCTAAAAAGACGAAATAGAGGAAAATTTAATTTAATCCTATCATACCAGTACAAAATACATTAATAGAAAGTGATGAAGAAGAGAAAAGAAAGAGATGCTGCTGTTTCGTGGAGAAGTCTCCTTTCATAAAAATAGGGAAGTGTCTTTCTAGGGCGTTTACTTTTATCTTTCTACTGTATCGTAGCGCCCCTCAGATCTGTGTGAGACACCCTGGGACTCCATATCACTCAATATTTATCGAATGTAAATTCTTATTTTCTATGTTTTAAAATTACACGGCATTGCTATTAAAGATACCTTGTTGTAGCTTGCTATTGTTCTATCCAGCTATATCATTGCAAAAAAATATTGAAATTTACTTTTTATTTTTTTTCAAATTACGTGGTTAAATAACTTGGTTTATCTTTCTTTTCGTTGCACTTCCTCTACAGTTGCCTTTTGGCGCTTCTTCCGAAGTAGTTTCAGTTTTTTCTTGTGAAACTTAATTTTATGGGCCTCTTGTAATGCATCAAAATCCTCGTAATCAATTTCAAAACTCATGATTTTGATTAAACAATATGAAACATTACTAAACAACAAAGTCCTCAGTGTCAAAGCCCTCAAAATCTGGGCCTGCAATACAATCAAGAAATGTCTTCGAGGCTAAATTCATGGTCCTGTAAGATTTTGCTGCTTATAATGAAGCAACGGAAAATATTTAAATGATATTTCGACAAGTCCTTCGCGGTTAATTATGCTCAGAAGTTAAAAAAAAAACTTAGAACACCATTTGTTATCAACCTGAGCGTCCGTAACTCGAGACACCTTTTGTCATCCTAAACATTAATTTATGCAAATAATTTGTTCATGGTGAAAAATATGTGGGTTCTGAGGTTCCTATAAACTGCATGCTTTTCCTGGTATTTTATTATTAATAACATAGTACGAGTATGCAGTTAGTTGATTTTAGGCGTTATAGATAACTTTTGCTGTGCAATAGTCGTTTAATAGTTATAATAAGAAGACAAAGAGTTAGGTTAATTGACAAGCAAATGGAATAATAGAGAGAGAAAGGCTCATTAATAAACTGATTGTAGCCACAAAAATGGCCATGGATTTTAATAAAATTACATATTTATTTCCAGGTAGCATTATTCTGAAAGTTTCAGAATACTTTTAATTTTATAACTCATTATACCTTTTTTCTTCGAAGAACATACTCATAGTTAAAGCAGATAATGTTCTGGTACTTTACCTATAATTATAAAGTTCGTATGTTTAAGTATACTCTCAAGTAAGAAACCTTTCGGAGATGTGCTGCGTGGATTTACTTTAGCTTAATTACCCGAGCGCTTCCGCTTAAGTTTCACGGCTAAAGCAAAATGGCGAGACGGATAGGAGCACAATGAACCACAAAGCCGTGGGGGCTATGCATTCTTTCCGAAAGTCAGCAACAACAATGTAGTTCCATTGCTCAGCTAATACGCTGTATTGCAGGTCAGAGCCCATTCCAAGTCTATTTTCATAAAATTATCCATATTATATATACATATTAAAAGCAATATGGACAAAGCATCTGCGGTAACACGAGATTTCCCGAACATTACCAGATGAGCTATACACTAATATTCAGCCACCATCTCAGTTTCCGGACAACACAGAAGATGGAATTTCATACCAAAGCTATATCATCAATCAAAAAGCACTCATCCCACAAAAATCAAGGCAAACCTGAACATCTTGGAAGCTCGCGGGCTAGATCTATGTGTTGTTACTTAATTTCTCCTTTTAAATAGTTACGCAGTACCCTCCTATGCCAAATACACTTTCTTTTAACATCATATCTCCTATTACTCCTTTTCCTTGTCAAACTACAGTATGAAGCAGATTCTAGCACAACGGGACTACGTCTGGATAACTATCAAACATGACGGCAAACTGCTAGCGTGACTGTCTTCCGTTACTTTTCTATGTCAAGCCAAACTCAGCTGGCATTTTTGCCTAATTTTTTAATTTTACATTGGCATATTCCTCTTGTATATGATAATGGAATCGACACGTTATAAATACTATAATGCAAAATACGAAAATTATAATATTTTCGAATGAAGAAAAAGTTAAAGGAGGCATTAATTCGCTTATAACTTTATTTTTTCAATGGGATTAAATCAGCTATTTGAAAGAAAATGATGCTTTTTTCCAAAACCATTACTCTGTTTCATCTCAAAATAAATAAACCGTTTTCATTATTCCCTTTATAAATAATCCCCTGACACAATATAAGTACAGTGCTACAATTTGCAGACACACACAAGAAAAGCGAAGGAAATCAGCGTTTTTATCTGGTGGAAGATTTTAAGCCTTAAAAAGAGTAATTTTCACGAGAAAGAGAAAAAAAATATTGTGATTCTCTTTCGGTTTCTTCAATGTATTATTACTTATAAATATTCGAAAAGAAGATTACCAGAGTATTAAAAGGTAAATATTTACATATAAATCAAATGCAAACTTTTGGAAAAAATTATAAATCGCTTGTTATAAATTGTTCAAAATGTTAAGCTGCAAATTAGGAAGCATTCAAAGAAAAGCTAAGCAAAATATATTTTCGAAAGTATTCAAATGCAAATACATCCTGCGTTTGTTAATGCATACCAATATGAAAAACAGATAAAAAATTGTTTAAACTTTTTTTATGAGCATGCACTTCCGAAACTTGATAAATTAAGGCCTGTATATTTGTCTGTAAGAAATGTTATCTCAGAATAAAATAACAAAGGAAAGAATATAAATTTGCAAGTCAGAATATTTGTGAATAATCTGTAATAAAAGTGTTAGCAAATAGGATAAAAGAAAATTTCTTTCAAAATTTATCTCCAATTCGAAAGTTGCACTTCTGAATGGATGAAGTGCATTTTATATTCGAAACTATTTATTCTATGCCGTGAGGAATTTATTACTTTTTCACTAATATTAGTAATCGTGTGAATAATAACTCTCTTATCTCCATCGCCACTTTTTCTCTTTTCCCAAAAAATACCATAACTAAACTTTCAAAGAATTAAAAATTATTAAGGAGGTAAAAACCCTGCTTAATTAATGAATTATTGGAGAAATATTTAAATAGGGAGTTGCAAATTACAGGGGTATGATAGCATGCCATTTTCACACTTTGTATGGGAAGTATTTATTAGCAAGGGGTTACAACATATAATTAACTAGTTATTGATTAAATTCATTCATTTCTAATCACTTATATCATTAGCTCAAAATAAAATGAAAATAATTGCTGAAATATGTAAATGAAACTTCATACCATACATTCTGAATAGAAATCTTTGCCCCCCCCCAAATGCTTAAGTTCTTTGCATATGATTATGAAAAATGTTTCTTTAGCATTCCATAAATCTGCAAGTAACCTTACATGCAGAAGCATACGATTGCTTGCTTGATTAAATGCATTAACCTATTATTGCCAATGAGATTTTCAAAGCAAATTCTCTAGACGTACTAATTCATGCACCTTACTATTAGTTAAAATATTCGCAAAAATCTTTAATCCTAAGCCTTCAAATAGAAAGTGTTTAAAGAAGTTACTAAGCGAAACCACGTTTATCGTGCTAAGCAGTTAAACTTTAATTTGTCCTCTCTATCATACTGTTACGTGCGTACGGGTTCGTTATATATTGAATGCACAAGTCGTTAAAAAGTTAACAAAAATTTATTCTTCCACAACAAATAAATTAAAATGCTGAAATATTTCTTCACAGATCTTCGCACAATATCACAATATCTCAAACGTTTAGCAAAAACTCAATTCAAAACAGATAAAATAGTTCTATCTCACAGCGAAATCGCTACAATCAATACAGCATTATTAAAACAAACAGCAGTCGCTTTTTACAGCTACAAGTATAACAGCAACAACAACAACTAACTGAGATGAGCTGTTTCACCTCGGCTTTTATAAGCTTTTTTTAATTATCAGTAGAACAATCTCGATTTTTCTAGATTTTTCTGGATGGTAACAGTAATTACGAGATATTTATTTATTAAGCATTAAATGCACGCGCTCTTTTATTTTTATTGTTATTTTTTTTTGACGTAGCTTTCTCTTCAAAAATCGTCTGCGTTGCTAAGGCAACATGAAGCAAATCTAATTACAATTCTAAATAAATAGCCAAATAAATTTGAAATTCGTAACAATACACTTTTTTCATCCTCTCCTTTGCTATATATAAATTACATATAGAACGTTCTGCCGTTTTTGTTGATAAATACAAATGAAGCAATTAAAAAAATCATGGAAACACTTAAGCG
This sequence comes from Stegodyphus mimosarum, assembly GCA_000611955.2. Lineage (NCBI taxonomy): Eukaryota > Metazoa > Arthropoda > Arachnida > Araneae > Eresidae > Stegodyphus > Stegodyphus mimosarum. The sequence continues at coordinate 540,531 of KK113225.1, forward strand.
CCATTTTGTTCTATCACTTTTTTACAAACCTCCAGTGGCTGGAAAATTCCTTTTTATAAAGACATTAAATTTAGTCACAAAACCGTTACTGAGGTGCTGTTTGACAATCTTCAAAGAAATAATCCTCAGGCTGTTCAGAATTTTGTAGTGATCTGAAGAGATCCCACGACCATCAGCAAGTAGATACAGAGGACCTTCCCATTTTTCTTTAACGTTTATTTTATTATTGTTCTATATTTTGTTAGTTTTTATGTTTATTAATTTCTGCAGTTCATTTTACATTACTTTACAATAAGAAAATACAGTTTGTTTTGCAGTAAGAATATAATTATTTTAACAGAATTTCATGAATATGGAAAAGAAATATTTTGGCTTTATACTGAATACAACAGTTTTACGAAAGACTTTCAGAAGAAGGACTGTAAAAATCCCATTAATGATATTCAAGCAGAAAGTTTCAAAGAACTATTGAGTTTTCAAATTGTTTCTTGACATTTAGGACACTTCAAATTTAGGACAGTTTTATGATATTTGGAAAGATATGTTGAAGAACTTTAGAGCTGCTAGTTTTGGGAAACGAACTTACATTTTTTAAAAAAAAATTGGACTGGCCATTTAGTTCTGATGTTATATAATAACTTTTTGTATTATTTCTAAATTGCATGTTTATGTGTCGTTTTGTATGCTTAAGACAAGAAAACTTCTTGTGGGAAATCATTGTTTTCATTAAGAACGCCTATATTGTATATATTGCACAAAATTTATCTTCATTAGCTAACGCTGCCACGCTTTTCTCCAAATCCTTTGGTCTGCCGTTAAGTCTTTTCTCTTTGAAGACAGAAGAAATGTAAGATATGGCATATGAAAGAAAACTACTGATTTTAATTTAGCAAAAAAAAATCTGAAAGATTTCAGATTTTAATTACGTCCAAAGGCGCGTTTTTTTAACGTTTCGTGTGCTCAAATATCATGTACTACGTACTCAAAGCATAAAATTCAGTTCAAAATCAATATCGCAAAATCATTTTAAAATGAACATATCTTTAGAATTTCCGTAAGTCTCGCGCGCTGGAGATAAAAATGTTTTTTTTCCGTACAGTGTTGCCATTGCTCGCTTTGAAATCATTTAGTTTGTTAATCAGAAATTCGTTGAAATGTTACAAAACATAAAATCGATAATAAAGCAAATTTCAAATTCAAAATTAGGGCTTCCAGATGCCCATATTCGCAGTAGGATTACGTCATTCAAAATTCGATGGCTCTAGGTTTTATCACAATGCGAGAAACATGCATACATTTATGCAGATTTTTCATTTTTTAAAATTTAATGCAGAGCGATAACATTTAATGGCAACAATTTGAAAAGTGATACGCCGTTTTTGTGTTTTCGACGCAAAATCTCAAAACGAAAGTAATAGTCCTTCGGGACTAAATCCCTTTGGACTAATAATTATTCTAATTTTTCATCTTAATTTGGTTACTTCCCTTTCTTATCCTAAAACTAATAATATATGAATCTTATCCTAAAACTAATGATATATGAATCCTACAGTATGTCATCTCAAAACTAATCCCATTTTATTAAAATAGCATTACGGATATTTTTTATCCAATTACAGATCAAAATTTTAACAAGGAACCAACTCTATAAATATGTCTTTGTTAAAATACGCACTTGTAGCGCTGGAAAAGGGTTCTGTGTAATCTCTTAAAACGGAGGAACAGAATCTCGTACCAAAGCCTATATCACCAAACAAAAGATAGTAACTATATCATCACAAAAATCGAGACAAATCTAGACATCCTGGAAGCTCGCGGCTAGATCTATCTGATGTTACTTAGTTTCTCCTTTGAAGTATTTGCACAGTACACCCCCCCCGTCTCAACATGCACTTTTTTGAACATCACATCCCCTATTAGTCCTTTTTCTTTTGAAACTACAGTGTCAAGGGGATTCCAGCACAACGGGATTACATCTATCTAACTATCAAAGATGACGGCAAATTACTGGTGTCACCGTCTTCCGTTACTTGACCAAACTGAGCTTGCTTTCTTGCCTATTTTTACTTCCTTGTACGAAGTAAAAAGGAAGTATTGTAATCGTGAAAAACTTCGGGTATCATATTTCAGCGAAAATATCCATTTTTACCGCTATCGAATGCAATTTAACGACGTTTTTGCGTGACATCTCTACTTGAGGGCAGAATAAAAGACTCGTTTTCACCCAAAAAAATATAAAACTGATTTTAAATGGATTTTAATGAGATTTCTTCGTGGCGTCTATGCGTACGTACGTATGTATGCATGTACGTAACTCGCATAAGTCAAAAACGAGTAGTCTCAGGACGTTGAAATTTTGTATATAGGACTGCTATAAAATATAGATGTGCCCCTCCTATTTTCGTTGCAATCGGCTGCACCAAAAGTATATATATATATGTTTCTCGGCTCAATGATCTCAATTTCTTTATTCTTTTATGTTTGTAATAAGTGCATTTTTTACTTTAAAAATGATTCAATTATATTGTTTTTAAGCTTCCGGTTAAGGTTTTTATGCCTTTAGTTAACTTGCATGTTATAGAATTAACAACAATTTAAAAGTTGTCTAAGTGCGGCTAAGCCTAATTTGTTTGTCATAGCAGCTATATTTGTTTGCATTTGAAACTTAACAGAATAGTGGATTTAATGCCAATCTAGAGCAACTAAGTTTCGCAACAACAAAGGAACGTCTTTTTTATTATTGAGAATTAAATTATGCTTAATCCTTTCTAGAATTATCATTTAAGTTATTAAATTATCCCATCTATTGACTCAGCATAGAGTCCACAACAAATTAAGTCAGTTTCTACGCCTTCATTGTCTTTTTGCTGACTGAGACCAAAAGTAAACTTTCAGTTTTGTGCACTGAAAAATCTGCCTTCTTACCCGCTAACAGAATTGTTTGCTATTGCGTAGAAACTGTAGTTTTACTAAAAAAAAATAATTGTTTTAACTGTATTTGGTTCTTTATGTTGTTCTATATCTTTCAATATTTAATATATATATTTTGAGTAGTTATGTAGTTTTGCCTTGTCGCAAAATGAGAACTAAATTAATTGAATGAGAAATATATCTCTCATGAAATTCGAGGAATTAAGTTTAAATGAAAGGCAGGAAAAAGTACGTATAATTTAATGTTCCGTACAATGAAGTCATGTGGTGTACACATCAGATATTTAAATTTTACATTGCCATGTTTCTCTTACCTTTTATATGATGAATCGATTTGTTATAAAATTAATGCAAAATACGAAAATGCTAATATTTTCGAATAAAGAACAAATAATAAAATTAATTCATTTGTAAGTTTACTTTTTTAATAACATTTTACTAATTTAAGATAAATTTACTTTTTTTAGTTTTATGGAAACTGTACAAAATTTACACACACATATATATATATATATATATATATATATATATATGAATATTAACACAGATATAAAATAAAGAGTAATTTTTTTACAGTGAGGAAATATAAAAGAGGTTTGAGAGAGAGAGAGAGAGAGAAAAGGGTTTACGGTAAAGAGTTTTGCTGAAATTAGATCCATTGCGGATTATAAGAATATCAAGGAAGGGAAGTGTATTATCAGATTCAATCTCAGAAGTGAACTGGATAGCTGGATCAATCGAATTTATAACAGATGAAATCTGGTATAAGTCTTCCTTATCACCATCAAAAAGAGCAAAAGTGTCATCTACGTAGCGAATCCACAAACAAAAGATAGTTTTTTAAATAATGTGACTTCAGAATAGTGCATTAATTGTCAGCAAATACAGAACTAAGGTGATTACCCATAGCTAGTCCTTCAGTTTGTCCAAAATATTGATTTTGGAGAACAAAGTGAGTTTGACTCACAGAGACTTTAGTGAGGGAAATTAACTCTTCAGTATGTGAGAAATGGAATTCTAAAAGTCTAGTTTCAAGGCATCTTCGACTGGAACATTAGTAAACAGCGATTTAACATCAAACGAAACCATAATAGATTGCAAGGGAGAAATATTTTTAAATTTATCAATGACTTCGAAAGAATTTTTAAGGTGTGAATATTGTTGAAAAGTAAAGGGGAAAATACGAAAACTAAATATTTGGCCAAAGGGTACGATGCCGTTCCTAAATTGGAGTCGAAAGGGAATTCCAATTTTGTGATCTTTGGGGAGAGCACAAAACCTAGCATAGTTAGCAATAGGTGGAGTGAGTGATTTCTTAAGCTGAGTCAAAAGTATATGAGAAGATTTTACAGCTGTTTTGACTTTTGTGAGGTCACAAGTTGCGGGATCTTTAGGGATCGAAGAATATGAGCCTTTACTTATCAGTTTCGTGACCCCATGCAATGCAAATCAGATTTATAGCTTCCACATTCTCATGTACAGTTAAGCACAAGTTTCCAATGTCATTAACACATTGTAGATAAATGTTTACACACTTTTTTATAAATATTTGATTTCTTATCGCATTATTATTATTTCTATGCAAGTGATCCTGTGTAGCTCAGCAGATAACATAGCAAGCTCTTGAAAATACTCTCTCTCTCTTTATATATATATATATTTCTTAAAACTGAACAAAAGAAAACTGTTCGTGCTCTTAAAGATATTGACAGGATTTCCTCTAAGCAAGCAGACACGACGTGCCTGAGAATTAATCAAGCGTCACTGTTGAGATGCTGGCAACTGGATCAACATAAAGTGAACATAATGTGGAGATATATTTTTAAATTGGCCTTTTTCAGAAAAAATGGAATACAGTCTCTTTAAATAAGATAATGCTTGTTGAATAAATATCTATTGAACATTTGTAAATAAAAAAAGCACCTTTTATGTAAAAACTTAGTTCATTATATTTCTTGCTGTGTAAAATTTACTTATGCGAGTGACGTTGGACTTAATTTTCAGAAGTGAATTATATATTACCTAACGCTTTATTTGATTTATTTTAATAAAAGTGAACTAACAACCTGTTGCCTAACACAAATTGTTGCCTTACGTTTATGATTTATTTCAAGCGTGTTTCTTCTCTTTCTGTCTTGATTTATTTTATCTACATGCCGTTATTTCTATTTTGAAAATTATTAAAACTTATAACTCAGAAAAATTGTAACTAACACATGAAATATTTCTTATTTCCAAAGCAGACATATTCCACTATTTAAAGTACTAGCATGGTGTCAGTGAGTAGGACTAATACTATAGAAAGTTCAGCTGAGTAGTTATAAGTTCAATTAATTTACGTACTTTTCATAAGAAAGAATAGTAATAGCATTACGATAAAGGAATGAAATTTTAAATTTGATTACGAGAACTGTAGAAATTTGGTTAACCATTTTTAACGAAAATATAAATTCATATAAAACACTAATAAATTGTATAAAAATAGTTCCATCTGAGTTTTTCTAGTTTTGCAATTTCTTTTCCATGTTACAAAGAAAGAAGTTCAAACAGAATATCTAAATTTGTAAGTTTGAGTAAACGAAATGAAGAAATTCCTGTAAGCAATAAAGAAATGAAAAAAAATGAAGAAAATTTCGCCGCAGTCCATTAAAAAAATATCCCGCATAAGAAAACATAAATAAGTCTATGAAATATTTTAGTTCTTTCTAAATATAAATACTCTTGCTAAATTAAATTTACATTCAATGGAAATAGATATCAGACACAGAGTGCGAAATGTTGTCAGTACTACGGGCCAGATTATAAATTAAAAATATTACGGGAGCGGCAGTACTCTAGAATTTATTTATTTCAGAATATAAAAATGAGTAAATCTTAATTAGTTTTTTAGCTCTACTACTTCAAATAAATACCAATCATGAAATTTATAAAAATATAAAAATAAGATACTAACCTTAAATAAATAAATAAATAAATAAATGAAAACATATAAAAATCTGAAAGTTTTCAGATTTTACATTATGCCTAAAGGGGCGTTTAATTTTTGTGTGTTACCTTTATCTATTAAATATCATGTTCTTCGCACTTAAACCGTAAAATTCAATTCAACAGCAATATCGCAAAATGATTTTTAAATGAGCATATCTATAGAATTTCCGATACACAGTCTCGCGCCCTGGAGATAAAATATTTTTTTTCGTACAATGTTACCGTTGTTTGCGTTGAAATCGTTGAGTTCGTTAATCAAAACTTCTTTAAAGTTTTACAAAATATAAAATGAATAATAAAACAAATTCCAAATTCCAAATCTGGGCTTCCATTTGCCCATATTCGGGTGGAAGAGTACGTCATTCAAAATTCTATGATTCTAGGTACCGTTGTTTTATCAGAATGCTAGATACATGCATACATTTTTGCAGATTCTTCATTATTTAATTTCTTTAAATATAATACAGGACTCTAATATTTGTTTTCAACAGTTTCAAAAGTGAACCGACATTCATAGTGAACCAACGCAAAATGCCAAAGCGCAATTAATAGCCCTTCTGGGCTAACGCCTGTTGGGCTAAAAACAATTTTTAATGTAATGGTTGCGACTTTATGGTTGACACAAGACGGTCAGTATTACGGGATATGCGGACGTTGATATTAGCGACGTGTTTTCTAGGTGTGTATTAGTAATTTGGGTCTTTTTCTTAGATATCATGAATCTGAAAAAGTTGCTCGCTAAATACTTCCAAATGAAGACATTTTTTTTTCTGGGCTCTCAGCTTTGGTAACTTAGGATGAAGGAAATCGCTTTTATGGAGGAAAAGTCAATCAGTGTAATATCCTTGACTTCTGCCTTCAGAACAAGTCCCTCTTGTTATATGAATTCCATCAGCAAATAAATTGTTACTATTTAGTCATCATCATAAAATGGAGAACGAAATATTCGCACATTTGCTTCTTGGTTTCGGAAATTACTTGAAACTAGTTAATAATATTTATATCTTAAATTCTTACCCGAAGACTTTAACAAATTTGCAAACGATTCGCAATCAAAATCAATTTTGTGATTTGCAAGTGTGAGAAAATGCTGAATTTTACTTTCCGTTAATTGACGTTTCCCGAGTGAAATGATTTGATTTATTCTGAAATGATTTGATTTATTCGTAAAACTCATGAAACAACTGTTTCTGAGTTTGTAACTTAGTACTGAGTTCACTGAGATATGTTGTTATGTCGAGAAGATTGCAAGATCACCCAGCAATGTTTTCCCGAATAGCTTTTCCCTTCATATACGTGAGAAGAATATCTCTCTCTTACTTAGAAAACGCACTTCGCTGTAAAATATCAGATCTTCATGCTCGGAATCAAGGTCAACTAGGAGTTGTTGAAATGGGAGTGATTTAGAGCCCACGACATTAAAGAATTTAATTAGAAGTTATTTTGCCCACCACATATGCAAATATGATTAATTTTGCACACACGTTTTGTTGGTGTATAATGCAATCTTCGGTAAGTAATTTGATATCAAATAAATCTGATTTTGTCTGATTAAAAAATTATGTGTTTGATTCAATAATTAATGGAGCCAAATCGGTACATATTCCACTTAGCTTTTTCCACTAAAGGTCAAATTTACGAAAAGCATGCATCCTTCCTGAAAATGTCTTTACCCTTTGTTGCGTCGGTCATTAATTCGAAAGCAAACAATTTATCCGTACAACTGAAGTTGGTGTAAAATATGAGGATAAATGTAGCCAACTCAATGGTTTTAATTGTCTGTGCTATCATCCAGAACAATGGAAAATGTTTCAGATTTTTATATGATATGTTTAATACAGCGATTCTCGAACTAACTGGCGGGCAGGAACATATCGAGAAGGAAATATTATTAATCAATAATTTATTGAAAAGAAAGCAAAACAAAATACATTCTGACATAATAAAAAGTAAAATAAGTTGAATATTAGTACTGAGCAATGTATTTTATATTTAACTTATCAATACTGAACTAAAAACTATTAGCTTAAAGTTTAACATTCTGAAAGGTTTCAGATTTTGATAGTCGTCCAAACGGATTTGGCGTTTTAATCTCTCGCTGGTCTCGCAATCTACCCGTCTGCTGTTATACGCATTCTTACTAACTCTTTTTTTTCTATCATTTTAGGTTCTATTATTAAGCCTTGCACTATATACAATCCAACAGCAAAACTACAAAAACTTTAAAAGTAGCTTAGCAATGTATATTTGGAATTTCCAATGAAATGCTAGCGAACACTTTTCTGTTCTTTGTTTTCAGTCTTTTCTCAGTTTATAGAATCAATGGTCAGTTTTAGTTACTAATATGCCTTTGCAAAATATGTTTTTCCCTTTCCATTATGTCTTTACTTTGTTTATTAAATTTCACGTACTTGATGCTTAAGCCTCATTAAATTTGATAGATTGTTAAGCAAAAATTCCTCAAAGTTTTACTCAACATTAAACAGATAATAACACAAATTCGAAATTCAAAATTTGGGCTTCCAGGTACCCATGTTCGGTCGGAGGACTACGTTATTTGAAATCTGATAAGCTCCGTCTGTTTCTTTACAGTGTGAAAAGCATACGTAGTTTCATGGTGATTTTTCATGATTTAACATCTTTAAATTTGATACAGGGCCATAATATTTGGGGCCAATTATTTGAAAATTGATGCAACGCGTTTAAGTGTTTCTACTCAAAATGTTGTTTCTAGACTAATATCTAATTCGGACCAACGTTCCTGTTAGGCTATTAATTTTTAGTGACTCCTTTGGGCGTGTTTTACACAGGAAAGTTTTTCAAAGGAAAATTTAATATAAGAAATTTTAAAATTAGAAAGTTTAATAGTAATTAACTCTGAGTTCTTTACCTATATTTACCTGAGATATATATTTTATATTTAAAGGAGCCGTGAAATCGCAGTTGTATAACAAATGCTGTTCTTAATAGTGGAGAGAAAACTCATCATCTACCCCTGCTCAGAATTCAAACAGTGATTTATTACTAAATTGTATTTTGATTTCGCCACTTACTGTAAAGCATATGAAGATTTTATCGATGGCAATTAAGAAATCTTCACTGCAGTATTTTGAATTTTGGAACCAGAGTGTCATCAAGAAAAACATAGTATTTAAAACTCTTTGAAATCCCTGATAAATTCAATGATCACAAAACAACTTTTACATGTTGTTTTTCAGCCTTGTTATCTTTTACACATCCATTCATATTTGTAAACCTCTCTAGGTCTTTTGCTTTAAATTTTTGCTCCACTATTACAATTTGCTACAAAAGCGTTAACGTTTTCACTCGTATCCGACATATGTGTATTTTTTCCTTGGAGTTGTAGAATCAGTGTACTTGATTTCTCGATATGTCTATCCAGCAGTTCAGTTTCGTCAAAAATAAACCGTATCAATACTTCTCGTCTTTCGATCGGTTTTCTCTTCCCAAAAATTGCGATTTCATATTTTAATTTAATAAACACGTTGCAAAAATTTCCAATGTGATAACCATCTCATCTCGCAATAAAATAATAGCACTGAATGTACTGCATCCACGGCTTTACAAAGTGCAGGAAATAATCTTAATTTTAAATCCCTCACTTTTATATAATTTACTATGGTTACAATCCTCTTTAGCCCAATATTCAGATCAAACCCATTTCTTTGGAAGCCAGAGCTTCTCTGTGGATCACGCAATGTTTCCAGACACATTGCGGACATTTTTGTTTCACAAGTGCTTTTTACGCTGGAATCTTCCAGACACTCAACGAGTACCATCGGTGCGTATTCCGAAGCAAGTATTCCACTCTATTTCTGCCACGCTTATTAAATCACTTAAGAACACAAATCGGAAATGTGAATGCTGTTGCTTTGAGTTCTATTGGTTTGCAGAAAAGTAGTCCTTTTACTGTTGAGATAACACCACTGGTCGAATACAGGCAATGAAATGAACATCTTTGTTGCTAAATGTTGCCTCATCTAATTGAATTGAAAGCAATTCATCACGAAACTTCCGAAAAGATGTATCTGTAGTTCGACGATTCAGTTCTTCTTCAGCTAATATCACCAATACGACGGGCAACTGTATCATTTGATAGAGGTATGCACTGCAGTTGTTCAGCAAAATTATTTCCAAACATAGCTTCTACAGTTTGAATTGCAGTTGGCAAAATAAGTTCTTCACCAATGGTGAGAGGATTTTTACATCTGGTTATTTTATATGAAACTTTAAGAGGCAAGTAAAGCTTTTTCATTCATAGACGAAGTTCTTCTAAAAATTGATTTTTGCTTTTCATATTATTTTAAATTTAACTGGAAGAATTCTTCGGGATAAACTTCAATCTAAACCTAAACAGGGATACTAAGAAGCTTGTCTAAATATCAATTATTAGGTTTCATGCTGTTTGCTGCCAAAATGTTTGAGAAAATTACAAACAGGTGCCTTTGTTGTACATTTACGTCATTACTGCAATGCCCAAAATTTACGTATTCTTGAAAATATCTTCTTGATTTTATTTTCGGAACCTTTGTATCTTTTGTTGCTTTACAATCCTCTAATTCTCGCTTACGCCTGCTGAAACATTTATCCATGATTCTATAGAAATCTATTGTTGAGAATATTTTATACCGTAAATTGCTATTAATATACGACATTCCTATTCATGATAGATTCGATAGCGACAGAAGAATCGACTCGACCCAGTCTAGCTGGAATTACAAGAGTTGCGACATTTCTGAGCCTTTCCATCGTAATAGCATAGACCTTTCCAGAATGTTTGAGACAAATCAGAACTTCTCGCAAAGCCGCGGAATGTCCGATATGGTGGTCGCCTCGGGGGTTGACTCAGGAGAATTCCTGGGAAGTACTGGCTAGGATCTGTACTTAGACAGTCTCAACCACGGGGGCATATAAGTTGTCTTCACAGGACTAGAGCCCGAGTTTATTCTTAGGTTGGTTCAGGCTTGGCAGGGACCGTACTGGTACTGTCGTGTCTGTTCCTCTGTCTGTGGTGGAGCTAGATCGGAGATCACCGACCTAGTCGTCGGGGATTTGGCCCTCATAGTTTCAGTGACGGGGACTGCTTGTCCCAATGCTTTGTATAAAGCCGGGCCGGGATTGCGGGGTCTGCGTCGCCAATGAAGGGGTCTCAGGAGCTTGGACACGCTCACCCCGAAAGACAGACCCAGGACGGGGGTCCAGTTCTTGCGTTCTGTCCGATATGGTGGACGGAAGACAGAGATCAAAAGAAGGGCATCGATTTTAGTTTCATCATTGCAGTGGGTTGGTGTTGCTAAATATTAATATATTTATAATTCTTGGAAATTTGTGATAATGGTCGTAATGTAGCTTTAATGTCAAAATATTCAAAATACATTATTATTTTATGCATTGTTATGGAATGCGTTATGGCGCGATGAAAATTATGATTGCAAATTGGGTCAAAAATACTGAAAGACTCAGAGACGCTGGTTTATGTTTAATTTGATGTCACTTCATTGATTCGTCGAGTTACTATCCAACATGAAAGACTTACCTTTTCAATTTCATTGCTTTACTCAGCACACAGTACGTGTAAAGCCATGGGTAACGGTAGTCATAAAGTACATGTAAAGCCTATGTACTTGTAAAGCCATATTTCAAAACGCAGTATAACTTGTAAAGCCATAGGTGCAGTACATTCAGCGCTATTATTTTACTGCAAGATGAGATGGTTATCACACTGGAAATTTTTGCAACGGGCTTATGAGTTAAAATATGAAACCGTGGGAGTAGGAAGGCATTTTCTGACTCGTCTCAGGAATATTTCGATGCTTAGCAAGTCTTTCGCTAACAATAAAGTTTGTGCGAACAGTGTTGTCAGCTATGTTATTATGTTGGAGAACTAGCACATGTTGTGCAGATACACACTTTTTCAAATTTTGTATCTTATCTATTTTTAGTTGACCTTCTTTTTAATTGTATTTTTTCAAAACTGAATTTTATATACATGTAAAAAATGTAAAATAACTGAGTTTTTTCTTTCTTCTATATTACAAACAAATGATCGTCAAAATATTTCTCTTGAAATGTACAAATCCCAGCGTCTACTTTTCTTTTCTTTAATGAAGCCATCTCAGTTAGTATTTGATCTCAAATTCACAAATAAATAAAAGCGAGAGCCTTCTCAGAAGCAGGCAACATGATCAAACTGAAGTAAGAGAAGAGACACATCTGCAACAAAGCAGCGGCAACTGACCATTGGAAAACGACAGCAGTTAAGGCGCAATTCATGTAAAAATAAAAGAAAGGTAAAAAGAAGAATAAGATGTTTAAACATTTGGAAAAACCGTGAAAATGAGAATTTTTACAAAATTATTTATTACAATTATGAGTGTTTGTTGTCCAAACTTAAACAATCAACTTGTCAGATTCAGTGGTATTTGGAAAAGTCGTTTTGAGCCATTCAGATGCATGCCAGATTCGGCCCCCTGGTCGTGTGTTACTTGTTTTAGAGAGTGAACGTGCTTAGAAATGAAAGAAATTGTTTATATTCTAGAAGTGAGGCAGTTTCTGTTCCTGAGAACTGTCAATGGTTGAGGTCAAAAGGCTTTTAGGCAATGGCATTTCATCCTGCGTTTAGTTCCGAGAGGGTCAGTCGGTTGTATGAAGGTTTTGTAATTTACCTCATCTTAATGCGAATATGCATTGGTTTCGCTTAAGAATTTCTATATGTAGTATTTTTCGTATGACCTCGTGTGTGTTTTTCCATGATCACCCAAGTAATGAATTAATTTGAAGAGTCAGAATAATATATCATACATGGTGAAATTATCCTGGAGGATATAACATAAATAATTATACAAGCTAACTCAAATTTACGAAATTATTATTAGTAGAAAATGCCTCCATTTTTCTAAGCTGAAACACAAGTATTTTGTTTGAAGAATGTATTCTCTTATGTAATTATTCATCTCAAAATTTCATATTTGAAAAAGCTCCCTTTGTTTACTGGTTTTTAACTTGAGTTGGATATAACATGCACATAGGCAGGACAAATATGGTTACCTTTGTATCATATTATAATTCCCAATCTGAAGTTACTTAAAAGCTTAATACTATATATTATTTAATTTCCTAAAAGATTTTAAGACTATAAGCGTATTTAAAAATATTTATGCATGTATTAAAGCCTGTTACATAGTAAGATTTAAGCACGAATCATCGGGTCAGGGTTACTTAAAAAGCTGTGAAATTTTCCATTATGAATGCAACAAAATATTTGTTTCTGAGAGACTTTGTTTCTACAGAGAATTCAGAGCTATTTTGTACTGATTCTTGCATTGTCTTAATCAGTTTTAAAATTTTATATCTTAGAAAAAAATAAAGTTCTGTTTTCGTAATGGAAGTGCGGTAAAATTATTTAAAATGCTCAGGTGCATCTGACAATTCAAATCGATTAATCACGGCATGAGCTTAAAAATAGAAATGAAAAATTCGCAGAAAATGAAGCCGAAAAACGCAAATATTAAACTCTATAATTAATTTTGACACGCTCCAAAGAACGCTGAATGTAAAATGCATTTCACTTTTGTTTTAGAGCTGAAGTTAAAAACGTTGGTAAAAAAGAACACATTCTGTCTCAATTACCATTTTAAATTTTGCATTGTATTTAAAGGCAGAGCATGGTTTTTTAATTAAAAGGAAACTCTGATAGAACATTTGCTGTAATTGCTGAGAAATGTTTAGTTTCATTCTAAGCATTTAAGGAAAATTCCAAAAATATCTGTACGCGCTATGAACAAATAGGTATTTAATACTACATAAGTATTTTCTAGCGCGGTTTTATTCCCTGCAATCTTTACGAAAATGATGCGTTGGTAGGATACACTAAAATATTGCAATATCGGTTCAGTTTGCCCTGAACTTCCATTTTTATGAAAATTCGTTTGCTTTCCACTTATAAATACCAAACTAAACTGACACTTTTCGTGTCAACGAAATTTTACTCCAGTATCATTCGAAGAAATTTTGCTTGTTATGATTTTTCTTTAGTCCAAAGGGGCTTTGTCCCTGAAGGACTATTATTTCGTTTTGGCATTTTGCGTTGATTGACTATAAATGTCCGATTCAGTTTTCAAATTGTTGCCACCAAACAATATCATCCTGTATTATATTTAAAGAAATTAAACAATGAAGAATCTGCATAAAGGTATGCATGTTTCTCGCATTGTGATAAAACAGCGGTACCTAGAGCCATCCAGTTTTGAATAACGTACGTTTCCACCCGAATGGGCATCTGGAAACCCAAATTTTGAATCTGTTTTATAATTTATTTCATATTTTGAAAATCTTTTACGAATTTTTGATTGCCAAAGTCCACGATTTAAAAGCGACCAATGGCAACACTGTACAAGAAAAAAAAAACTTTTTATCTGCAGCTCGCGGTGCTGTGTATCGGAAATTCTAAAGTTATAATCTTTTAAATAAATATTTTGCGATATTGCTGTTGAACTGAATTTTATGGTTTAAGTGCGAAGAACATGACATTTAATAAGTAAAGGTAACAAACAAGATAACACATTGAAGCATTTCAGATTTTTTTTCCAAGTAGCAGCTAGCAAAAAATAACAGAATTTGTGAATCGAATCCACCTTCACGAAGAAGAAGCGTTTCCCCAGACCTTCCTCAGCACGAACAGGTAGATGTAGCGAAGAGCAGAATTTCAGCTTTGGTTTCGAACTCGGAGAAGACATGGATGTTGTAAGTGCATTGGATCTGCGTGGCATGGGAGCACTTATACTAACTATTCGAAAGTTTTAAATACTAACGAGCATAGAATCCTTTGGAGTGGTTTATTGGTAGGGGAAAAGGGGTGAAAGACCCTGAAATCAGTTCCTCGGGGTACTATTCCTGAAATTCGAATGGAACTGCAAATTTAGAGCGTTGTAACTATATCTATACCATGGAAGAAGCAAACAGAGGTGTTGGTTTTTGAAATACACGGCCAAACACGATATAAGATGCTATACACGATATTACATCAACAGATTTTGACAAAATCGGAGTAAACATTTTGTAATTACGTCTTAAATATAAGTAAGTATAAATGTATATATTTTCTTTTTCTACAATATGTAAGATTGTATAACAAACAATACATTTTTAAACAATATTTCCTTCTGTTTAGAATTAAATGCTATACATTTCCACGAACGGTTTTCTCAGAACATTTGCTTTAATTTGTATGAAATGTTTTTACAAGTTTAGGCTAATTACATTACAAAGAAATTTTAAGCTAATTCGAGTCAGTTCAATTAATGATTAAAAAAATTAAAATTAAAGTTCTTTTTATTATTATTTTTAAAATCCCGCAGTATTTCTTTTCTATTTACAGAGCCTCTTACTGAAATGTTTTCTCAAATACGAGATGATTTTCAACTTCTGGGGCACCTTTTAAATCGAAAAATCGTTTTCACTCTATACTTAATGCTCTATTTGGTTCATTTCAAATTAGAACACCTTTTATTTTAATGAAATACGTTAAATATTGCTGCTGATTTCTGAATTCCATGTACTTTAACTTTCTATGAGTGTTTCTAAAAGGTATAAAAGAGGGTATTTTGTCAATGTTATTTTAAACTCGTAAATGAATTATTATAGCACGTAAGGAAATAATTCTTTTAATACTTATCAAAATACTGTTACCCTTGATTTCAACAACACACATTCTAAAGATCCTACTTTATCACTTCCTTAAGTACTCATCTCATAGACTGTGCTTTACAATACCTTTCAATGGATTGTTTTCCAGTATGAACAATTCTTGTCTAATTAGTTTTATAAATATAACGTTTAAAGAATTTTGACTTATATTTACAATTCATTGTTAACCCTTTGACCGGCCGATGTTTTTGCTAAGAAAACACAAATTTCTCAAAACTACTATGCGAAAAAATTATTTTCTTGATTTTAATGTAAACGTTCTTCTGGTATTTTATACCTGGATTTGTGTACTTTTAATATATTGCCTTTTTTTCTTTGATATATTTTAATATGCAGGTACATATGCGTTCTTATAGATATTACAAAAAATATTCTAATATATATACGGCTTTGCCTTCATTTCCAAAGACATTTACAAATAATATAATAATTCTTTACGTATTTAGTTAAAGACAAGTGCATGTTTTTTACAAGGGTATGCATAAATACTCATATATACTTAACACTTTTTTCATTGTGCAAATCTTTAATCTCTGTGCATTCAGTATATTTTTCGACTAAATTAATTTACAATAATTTAGCACATATCAGAATTTTTTCATTAAGAAATACATATAAGTATAAATTTAATAAAATAATATGCATTGTTTTTTAAAAGCATCTCAAAGTCAGTTTCATTCAGAAAGTCCTCCACGGAGGCAGATTCTCTCTTAAGCGGATAGCCCTTACATGCTTTACCCTATTTAAAAACTTAATCTGAGCTATATGCCTAATTACAAATATTTTAACATACGTGATTTTATGCTTATATTTAGCTATCAAATTTCAAACTGCGATTTAAAACACCTTTTTGGAACATTCGTTATCAAATTCAAGTTTTCTAGCAAATATATTTCCACAGAGCTTTCAATATCCCTCTTAGAAATTTTACCCAATTCCTCTTAGGACCAACCTTTAATAATTTTACTCGTTTCGGCACATTTTCTTGGTTATGAATGAGACCTGCGGACGTAATTTCCGGACGGAAAAGACTTGCGTGGGAAATATCTAACAGCCTGGGATCAACAAGAGGATAATTTGTAATAGGACTTCCTACGAAGGAATACACAAAATCTTTCATCTCCGTGGATCATTCTATTTTGTTATTCTCAAGAAGTTATCATGATGATGTGGCAAATTCACATGCTCATATCAATTTGACTGCACATGTTACTTCAACCGTTTTGGCAAATGTCGCTGCTGCAGTCTAGTAGCTTACATATTCTGTAAAAAGGCAATTTAATTATTTTTATGCTAAATTATGTATGGAACGTTCTTCAGAAACACGATTTTTTGTAAACCAAATGAGTTTCAAAATATCTCGAACATAAATATTTTAAGAACTTTGAAGAAAATGAACTGTAATTCTTTTAGGGCCTTAAGCTATCATTATGTTTAGCAACTTGCAATTCATTCGTTCTCTACTGAATGAAGATTAATAAGAAGATCAGCATGAAACTTATTCGACGATTCAATTTTACAATCAAATAATTTCTTTCGTCTTGCTATATAAAAATATAATGCTAACTATTTAAGGTTTGAAATATTGCGAAAACGCAATATTGGAGTAAACCCTTGTACCATAGAATAAATATCTGTAGGTTAATTTGTTGTCATATTTTAAGCTGACGTATAAACTTTGAAAAGTCAACAGCTTTACTAGTGTTACGTGCAAACGGATTCGTAATGGATTGAATGCTCACAGAAACTACGATATCTCGATAAAATTTATTTTACCAAATGAAACACTGTACTGTTCTGGAGCTTTCCACAAAAATATTGCTACAACTCTTCTCTGAATGGTACGGAACAACCAGGGAGTTGCCATTTGAAACTACTAAGAACGTTAAACGCATCGTAATGCAAAGCGCCTCTGAAGAGCGAAGTTCGCACGGAGATTTCTTAATACTCCGGAGACGACTATGAACTCAAAATTTAAAATTAATGCTATCTTCAGTCCTTCCTTGGCTGTCAGAAAATTTCCAGGACTTCCTATTTCTCGAAACTACTGGAAGGCATATGGTTAAAGTTACCTATAAGGGTCGGACACAGTTACAGTTACATTGTAGGGATCAATTACATTTATAAGGACCAGACCAAAATGTTGCCAAATGATGGTAAGTTTAGCAACTTTTGACGATGTCTCTTCAAATTTGGCTACAAAAATTAGTCGCCAAAAACCATCGCCAGCTTAGCGTCATCTTGCCAATTTAACGACATAACCTCTTGCCTCAACTTTTAATAGAGTTAGCCTTGTAATCTTACTTCTGGCAGCATTTCGCTCCATACCGACCTTTCATGTTACGTTACACAAAATTGGTAACAATATTAATTTCTTGTGATGTGTAATGCTTGATTATTGACTTCACAGTATGAAAAAGGCGTTAAAATTAATAAATCAAATCTCGCAGAAATGATTATTTTACAGTAAAGTTTGTTTACAGTAAAGTTAATTTTACAGTAAAGTTTTTTAAATTTTCATTTTAAATCCACATGGATGATTAGTTATTTACTAAGCTTGAAAATTTCAGACCTTGAGAAGTTTAATAAAAAACCTTAGTATGATAAAAAACAGTTTTGTTCATAAGTTTCATTTAAAAGTATATTAAGAGTAACTTTACTCTATTTTAGAATTTCTTCCCATTTACTGGATCTTCCGATGAGGGCAATTATCTTCATCTTTTAACTAGAATTCTTCCCATAATATGGATTCGAGTAGTTTCTTTATCGAGTATCCTCTCGATTAACGGTTATTAAACTTTTACCATTTATGATCCATTTTTGTGATCGAGAATTTTTTGCGACATCTAGATATTAAATACAAAAAATAAAAAATTAAAATTCTGCCATAAATAATTATTTCTGTGAAACATATTATGCATATCAAAAGTAGTAATTGTAGGATTTGCTTGAGGCATATAAACATTATATGATTTATAAATAAAATTTATAATGAAATTTTATATATAAAATGTTTACATAATCCTAAGTTTCTTCATTATATGTAAAAAGTCATAAATTAACAAAGTAATATATATGTTTTTATATTTTTGGGGAGGGCTCATTGGCTGTTCGTAGTATTAGACAGCTCGTCATATGAATCCAACAAATTACTGATTCACCTAATTTTTTGTATGGCCCATAATATCTCATCCTCTTCCAATGTAGACCAGGTTGGACATCTCTAGTTTGGGTGTTTTCAGTTCATAAGGGATCAGGAAAAAACAACAGTAATACTACTGCTGCTAACCACAGTACTGGAGATGGGAGTAAGGGTGAATGGAATAATGGCAATCTATACCAATAATCAAGATACTGGATTGGTTTTACCAAAGAAGAAAGCAAAGTTCCAAAGTTTGTTTTTTGTACTTATAGGCCTGAATGCATCTAAATATGTAAGCAGAAGGAGAATTGGTCAGAAGATACAACATCATGACTTGGATGCTTCTGTTCACGTGGTTGAGTGCACCATTGTGGACTTTAATTTTCGTGGTATAGCGTTCAATAGGACCTCGCCTTTGCAGATGTCATCAAACTGCATGCTGGGATACTTCGTACTACGAAGTACATCAAGTTTCTGACACGGGTATATAATGTTTCGCAGAAATGCAGCAATATTTAAAAGCAGCGCTGACAAGGTATCTGTCAATTTGGGCGCTTTTGAGTGGAGACCGCTGATATCTCGCTCATCGTTGAACCAGTCAGTTTCCAATTCTCTTCATATTCACTGGATTTGGATCAATAAGATCAGGAATTGCATGGCATAATAAACCACAGTCCTGGTGGACTACTATTTTCCGTCAATGAAAATGTCAGACAAACTGGCAAAAGTTCATTACTCTTATATGAAACAGTACACAACTTCCAAAGCAAAAGACAGCGATTTAAAAAAAAGTCGATTTCCGTTGAAAAACTGGCATTTCAATCTTCCTTTATATATTACTTCGACAGTATTATTACTTTTGCCAGTAATGTAAGCATGCGTGGAAGTTTAATCATTCTCATACTGCAACATATTGTACATTCCTTGCAAATTTCAGGCTTGTTGTGCGTTTTTTTAGGGTGTTAGTAATTTTAACATCCATCAATGAATATCTAACTGCTAGTGCGTTTGAGTGCATTTCATTAAATACATTTCTAGTGTCACATATTATTCACGTATTACTTATCTAGCTGCAAAAAGAATAATTTTAATTCTTCGCACCCACGAAATAAATCTGTATGTTTACAAAGTAGGTCAAATATTTTTATATAAAAATAGTACTAGGCAATTATATATTATAATTATTTCTAATAACTAAACCTAATGTTTACCATTTGATCGACCTTGGTTGAATTCTCAACAGACATCTTATCAGATTTCAATACTTTGAACATGATTAAAATCGCTTACTACCGGATTTGAGAGATATTTTCTCAGCACCAGCGGGTGGTGAAAAACACTGACAGATTTTAAAAATCATCTCGTGCATCACATCTTTCAGTAGCAAGTGTACAAAATCGTTTTAAGACTTAAATGGCTTAAAAATCATCAGTTTCGAGGAAGATACACGACTCTCCGCAGGAAAGTCAACAAGATTAGTTGAAATTTCAAATGATGAACTTCCAGTGTCATCTTCAGACTTTCCTCTGCAATTTCTTTGAAATTCCCACATGTAAGTCATCTTGATAAATATAGAGAAAATATTTTTACATAATGGTGTGTAACTTTATTATTGTTATCATTTATTTTGGATTTTATTTTGGTCCTGGTGCTATTATGCTTAAACAGCAGTACAAATATAGAATTTTACAGGAAATAACTAGTGAAGACGTATGTTATCGCCATTAAAATGATATTGATAGCAGGTTAGAGCCTAATATATCCATACTGACAAAGCAGAATTTCACTCTAATATTAATAAATCTTAAAATTGTGTTTAAACTTTGTGTTCGTGTGTGCGTATTTTTTTCTGCCTCTTTGCCGATGCCCTTCAACATTAAGTGCAATTTTCAGACACACTGCGTAATAAATCCCCTGAAAATAATAAATGGTTGACTAACCATGGAAAAATTAATGCCATGTCTTATTGGCTTTATGTATCAAATCAAAGTTTCATGACCGAACTTCAATTTAAGCATAAAATGTTTGACAACTTTCTTGAATATGTCTTATACAAATTCACCTACGTAAACAAAATTTCATTATTCAGGTTCAATTTAAGAGTCAAAAATTTGACATCATTCTCAAATTACGCAATCCTACGTTCGCTTGAAGTAAAACGATCGAAGTTGAAAAATGCTTACAAATAGCTGAAATGTTAAAAAGGAAGAAGGACAAATGAAGGGAACGTACAGAAATATCAAGTAAATCTAGAATAAAATAAGTATATAACGTCCAATTTGTGTAATGAAGAATTATTTTTTGTAGTACAAAATATTTTATTCTTATAAACGTAACTAAAAATATTCTCATTGTGAATTGCTCTCATATTGTTATTCATAACTATGTAAAATTACTATTTATTGATTGAAATAACAAAATAAAATGAAGAATTCTCTTAAAACCAGTTCACGTTGACATTCTAACAAACTAGGCTTTGGGATTTGATTGTGCATTTAACTAGATTTGGCAAAGTAACCTAGTGACAGAGCAAAACTAGTTTAAATAAAGCATAAAAATAATGAAAGCACTATATTTTACAGAAGAAATAAATTTCGTGTCATGCCTTTTACGAAGTTATTTATAAATTTTGAAACTGACATGAATCGCAGAAGGAAGGCATTCAGAGAAACAATAGAGATAATTTTTAATTTATAATGTATGTGATATTCTAAGTGATAATCGTTTATTGTCATTTTAGTATCTATTGTAATTTTAATGCATATTGTTACATTTTCCTCTTCGCACGTACGTTAGAGGGTTCGTGGATTTGGAGTGAATAACTAAGACGACACTTATTGAAGTATCAAAACACGCTTTATTGGCCAGTAGTTTTCAAGATAGCTCTAAAAAACACTTTTACAATCGTCGAAGAACTACTATAAACACGCTGAAGCAATCAGCGACACAGCCTTCAGACTAGCAGGTTATAACGATAGAGGCAGCTTCACGGCAAAGCACCAGATTACGGCTAACGACTCTGCTCGGTCGTTCTCGGAACTCACGTACTCTCGAAACTCTCCACGCTAGAATTCGCGATGCAGTCGATACGCTAGAGTACAGCTCCCGACTCGGTTCAGTCGTTCTCGGAGCTCAACACGCTCTAAGATAAAACTCGACGATGCACTAACTCGCGATACACTAAGAGACTCTCTCGATGCATTCGACAACCATATCGGCACTAGACTACGAGACACCTGCTCACTGACTGATTATCAACTCTATAGACTAGGCGCTGACTCACCCTCCGCGAACCAGAAGGTTATATATAGCTTTTGGCTTGTGTTCGAGAACGTTTTGGACTAAACCAGTAAGAATTCGTTCCAGAAGGTTCTCCATGTGTCATATCGCCAATTTTGTCGCCAAAAGTCGCCGAAAGGGTGATTTTCGCCAAATATGGCAACCTTGCCTTTCATTGCAATTAATTATCTGCCAACCCTAAACCTGCTTTGCCGGGAAGCTATCTTACCGCGCCTGGACATTTCGTAACAATATGCAATATCGCCAAAACGTTTTTGATACTTACACAAAGAACATTAACGCTAATGTTTAAAAAATACTTAGGCAGTTTAGCTCATATAAGCTTCATAATTTCAATACAAAAAAAATTAAAATAAGATTAAATCATGCTGAGCAAATTTAAGCTTTTCAAATGGATTTCCATGACTACTGCTCTTTTAGTCTAGTAGTGATTTCCACCTCCCTGCCATGATTCATTACATTAATGAGTAACATTATTCAATATCAGTGGAGGGTTAGGGGCGGAATTATTAGCACTGGAAAATCCATGAAGATTTTAGATGTTATGATCAGTTTAAGTTCAGACTATACAGAATGAAGGGGCTGTGATGTTGTATTTTATTATCAGATTGCAGTTTGGAGGAAATTTCTGTTTACATAAAGCATGTAAAAACGAGTTTGAAACTATATTGCATTGCTATTTACAAATTTATTGTCATTTAGACGCTTCTAATTTATTTTCGTAAACACTAAATTAGGATTACGCGCAAATTAACAGCACAATAAGCCGTAAAATACCCATTATGTGTAATGTGGGTGTTATGGGTTGTAAAGCACAGAAATCAAAGTAAGTGAATTTTATATTTTTCTGTTTTCACATTATTTCAGCAGCAAGATAAATTTCTTTATTCCTAATTCTCAGTGTCTAAAATGTCATATTTACTCGTGTATTTTCCTCCACCGTGTATTCCTTACCCTTCGAGCTTTTCAGCATAATGTTAAGAAATTTTTTATAATGTTCACGTAATTCTCTGCTTCCTGAAGGCTATCAGAAATGAGCTCTCCTAAATTTCAAATGGAGTCTGCCACGTAGGGGCTATTTTCATATACAAAACGCAAGCTTCCTAATGGTATCATAATTAGATTATACGAGAGAAGTTGGTTGTAGTCCGAAGTCCAAGAACGCGTCGATATTGTATGGGCCCGTCGGCCAGGAAATTTTCTGCATAAGACGGTCATTGCTGTTGTTGGACAGCCTTCGCGGGCATCTAATGGAAGATGTTTTTTTAAAAAAAGAACAAGACAAAAAACGTTCTTGTCATGATTTCAGGAGGACTTACATCACTTCTGCAATCATTGGACACATTAGTAACTAAATCGCTCAAAGACGATTTCCGAAAGATTTGTAAGGAGTGAATATCAGAAGAGCTGTACAGTTTTACTACAACCAGAAAAATTCCAAACCTGGCAAGGAATTGATTTGCTCATAAATTTTGTGAGCATGGGCTCTGAGTGATGAAATGATAATACTAATAAAGCGCTTCAAGGAAGCAGAGATATTTTCTGCTGCTTCATGGTTTTGAAGACCGCACTTGAAAAGACAGACTGGACGGTAAGATGACGACCACTTGAAACCTGCGGAAGATGACAGCAGTTCCAGAGCATTGAATGATTTCAGGTTTAACGAATAGCAGAGGACAACAGCAACAGCAGACGTGATTCAAGATACAGAGAAACAAAAATGAAGGTATGTACCTTATTAAATACTGGGAAGCTAATATTGCTATGCATTATTATAGAAACGCAAATTTCTTTAAATTAAATAACATTGTAATACTTACACATAGTTTATCCATGAACACTTTAAATTTCTTATGTTCATACTCCAATCGCATCATTCGGTAAATATCCTTCTGTAAGATAAAATTAGTAAAAAAGGAGATATGCGAATAAATGCAGTATTTTAAAATCGTTACGCTTTTAAGTTTTTATCGAAAGAATTAAGGTTATGTTTGATATGATAGTTTAATAACTGATGTGTTACCACGAACTCTAGCTTAGCTATCATTTTATAATAAGATTTAAAGTAAAATGTATTGCCTTTCCAACATGTTTTCCATTAAAGATTGGCTTCAAATCTATGATAAGATTTAAATTAGTTGAAAAGTAGCATAAATACGCAATATTCTGTTACAGGATTACTCTGGCAGAGAAATAATTATTGTTTCGGTTTTCTAAAATACGTTTGCTAACGCATTTCATTTTCGTTTAATTAAAAAAATAAAAAAAGTAAGCCTTTTCGCTTTATTTTCAGTGACAAATACATTAAATTCCTGTGAATGATAAATATTATTTCTTTAATTTATCTGCTGT
>KK113225.1:572902-604306 GCA_000611955.2 Stegodyphus mimosarum
ATTCATTTTATTTTTTCTTTATTATATTTATTCATTTGAAATGGATATTTAAATGTAAAATTGGTTGATGATATGAGAAACAAAACGCATAATTTAAGATGTCCAATTACATTCCTAGTCAATGTTAAATCTAAGAATGAATTGTCAAGTGTAATTGAATAATTACTTCGCACCATATTGAGACTAAAATGATATTTAAAAAAAATGCCTTTTCATTTCGTTTGACGTCTCGATTGAAATTCCCATCATAAGGAACACGTGTATCTACAGTAAACTTTTCATCTATCAATAAAGTAGTCTCAGAATATTTCATCAATACTACAACAAGAAAATCTTCAAATTTCCTGAATCAACAGCTAAATAGATATATACGGATGCTAGAATAAATCTTAACTATCCATTAACAAGTACATCAACCATATAAATGTCACCTGCTTTCTTGCGCCGCTTGGCAGTAAATTCTGTCGGCGCACAATCTGTTACACTCGTAAAATTTCTATAAATCGCAACACCGACTAGCTTAGCGAAATAAAATAAAATAAAATACTGAAAGCACCACTCGAGTACACTGACTTTCTACCAGCGACTATCTACCAGACGACCTTGCCACTCATACTCGTTCGAACTTTAGCATGGAGGTTTTTCAAATTCCTCTACATTTGATGTGTTACTTTGCGTATACCCCTTTTTCCATTTTTTAAAAAATATTTTGTGTTTGTTAATTTGCTCTTTCTTCTATGGAATGAGTATTTAGATTGATTGTAACTTTGTTTAGTTTCGACAATAAAAGCATTCGCGAACGCCTCAAATAAAATCTTATTTTTTGCTTTCCCATCAGACCATTATAAAGGAACGTAATCCTACTCAGAGAAAAAAAAAGGCGGGGCAACCTCATTCTATTAAAACATAAATATAAAAATAAACGACTTTGTGTGCAAACGCAAAATTATTTATTGGCGTATAAGCTAAATTGGGAGTATGTATGGCCTCAGAGTGTTCCTAAAGGGCTTATGTATGAATAAGAAATCCTCAGATGGTCTAGAATTGGCATGATAAAAGTGATACAAAATTTCTTTCATTTCAAATTCATGTGATCGATAGAAATGATAGTACTTAGATTCTTTATTATTCATATCAATCTTAAAGCTACCATCGAATTGTTAATAAGTGTGTAATTATGAACTTTGATCCACTGTACGAAAGCCATTCCACATGCTGTGTTTTGATTAAAAAAGAGATTTTGAAAAGAATTACTACGCAACAAATTATAGTTTCGATACTAAAGTATGGCTTGATATTGTTAGTATCCTCTGATTAAAAACTCATATTTGAGAACACATTGAATCAAAAGCTGTGATTGTCTTCCCCCAAGTAAAAATATTCTTTTTTTTGCAACCAAAAAATGTTCAGAAAAAGACTTGAAGTTAGTGATTTCAAACGCAAATGGTTAATCGTTTTCATACTGGAACGAAAGAGAGAAAGCTGCTATATTTGCATGGGAGAAACAGAAGAAAAATTAACGAATAATTGTACACTTTTATAACTTGTTTCATATGTGTTGTCTCTGATCTCAGCTAATAATCCAACTAGAAGGAGGATGTTCAAGCACAAATCTTATTGAAAAACGAATGAATACGCTCATTATTGTAATCTGAGAGAAATATTTGAAAACAAATGATCTGAATGTTTCAGATTTCATATTACGCTCAAAAGGGCATTTTTTAACATTCTGTGTGTTACTTTACATATTTGTTAAATATCATGTGTTTCCCATTTAAACTATATAAAATTTAATGCAACAGCTATATCACAAATATATTTAAAAACAGGATATCTTTAGAAATTCAGATAAACAGTCTCGGTCAGCGCTGGACATAATTTTTTTCCCTATGCAATGTTGTCATTGCTCGTTTTGAAATCGTTGAGTTTGTTAATAAAAAATGTGTTAAAGATTTACGGACTTTGAAATAGATAATAAAACAAATTCCAAACTCTAAATTCAGGCTTCCAAGTCCCCACGTTCGGTTGCAGGATTACGTTACTGATAAATTGGATGGCTCTAGGTACCTTTGTTTTTTCACAATGCGACAAACATTCATGCATTCATGCAGATTCTTTAATAGTTAGTTTCTATAAATATAATATAAGGCGATAATATTTGGTGGAAACAGTCTGAAAAGTGAATCAACATAGAAAGTGAAACGACACAAAATGGCTTATTCAGCCAGCATTTGAAAATTATAAGACATCATGATAAGAAGAATCTTACTTAAGCTTTCGTGACTAAATCTTTGTTACATTTCTTTGTTTCGTAGTTCTTTCACATACTTTCTATCTCTCAGTATTTTCCACTGCATTATGGGACACATGCAGGAAGCTAATTTGTTCAAGTTTTGATTTATAAAAAATAGCTAAAAAACTATTAATATTACAATAATCATTATTACCCAGCCTGCAGTCTCTGCATTTATATATTTGAATTATACATACATTTTGTAATGTGAATATATACATATATATATAAATTCTGTATATACACTGCTCGACATTGAAAATGAAACGCCAAGAAGGAGTGGTCAGAAAGTGGTGAAATTTGGAAAAAAGACAGAAAAATCAAGCAGCAATAAGTGATCTTTATTTCAAAATGATAGTCAGAATACAGAGCGAGAACGGTGTCAGCTCAGTAGGATGTAGGACCACAACGGATAGCGATGCACGAAGAAACACGTCTAGGCATAGAGTCAATAAGAGTGCGGGTCTCTATTCCCTTTCAACCATTTGTTACAGTTCTTCTTCTGAACGCGGCAGGGGCAGAGTCTGCAAACGGCATTCAATCATATCCCAAACATGTTCGATTGGTCACAGGTCAGGAGAGTACGGTGGCCAGGGAAGCATCTGTATACCTTGCAGAGCATGTTGGTAGATGCGAGGAATGTGTGGTCGGGCGTTATCTCGCTGGAAAAGTGCATTAGGCAGCCCCTGAAGGTAGGGGATTGCCACCGGCCGCAGTACATTATCCAAGTATCGTTGGGCCGTCATAGTGCCCTAAATACGAACTAGAGGTGACCTGGAATCGTAGGCAATAGCGCCCCAAACCGTTATGCCACGTTCTCGCGCGGTGGGGCGTTCCACAGTTACTGCCGGATTAGACCTGTCTCCACGTCGACGCCACACCTGTATGTGGCGACTGTCACTGCATAAAGAGAAGCATGACTCATCTGACAACACGACGTTTCGCCGTTCTGTTATCCACATCGCTCTAGTTCGGCACCATTCTAAACGTTGGCATCTATGCTGTAGGGTCAATGACAGTCTTCTTAACGGACGCCGTGAGTGCAGGCCACGTTCCACCAATTGCCGGGAAATGGTTCTGGTCGACACGGGAACATCCAGGGTATCTTGCACATGCTGCAGAATCGCGGTACAAGTGACTTGCGGGACCTCCACAGCTTGTCGGCGGATGCGTCGATCCACGCGTGCTGACGTCACTCTGGCTGCACCTGCACCCCTCCTTCTTCCCACATTCCCTTTGTTCCAACCGTTCGCCATAGCCGATGCACCATGTGGGTATGAGCTGCGATTTGACGTAAGGACCAACGCGCCCTTCTCAGTCCGATCACCATACCCCTCGTAAAATCGTCTATCTGCTGGAAGTGCCTTCGTTGGCAGCGGCCTGGCATTCTCTCCTATTGCACGTATCCTCCGGAACAAAAACCAACTTTCTTCGATAATTCGTCTGGCAGAAATAACGACACGAATATTGCCCATTCTGCACGTTCCTTCCCTTATATTTACTTCACGTGCGTCGGAGAGCTGCGCATTTCACATCATTCGCATAACTCAGTGACGTGCGTCTACTCTAAAATTTGCATAAATTTCTGACCACTCCTTCTTGGTGTTGCATTTTCAATGTCGAGCAGTGTATATTAGTTGAGCATTTCGATTGATGGACAGAACTTCCAGACGTGGCCATTTCTAAATACAAATTTATTCCATGATAAATTGTATAAGATTACTTTTGGTAGACAAAGCCTTTATCCAAAGCCTTATAGTTAAATACAATAATTTTTATGTTCATTGCTTTTTTATAGGTATGACGCAGGAATTTTTAAACAGCAAGGCAGCGCGGAGGTGTTGATAGACCAGAAGTTATAAAAAGGGATGGCGCAGTTTTTTTAGAACAGTATTTATATTAAGTATTGATGGTAATCAAGCATGCCTATAAAGTACAGCTAATCCACGATTGGTTAATTTTACTTTCTTATGTAACATGGAAAGATCTCGAATTGGGAAAAAAATTAACTTAGAGAGGAGAACACTAAGTTTAAATTTCTTAGAGCAGCCATCGTAATTTGTAATATCTTACATATATCTTACATATACTCATTTTAAATATTAATTTTAATAACTATTCAGGCAGAAAATTTAATAATTAAAAGTAGGTAAAAGCAATATTTCAATTTTTCCCAGAATTATTATTATTTGTGAAAATTTATCTTGCTAGTTATTTTTTCCCTTTCTGATACAGAGGCACAATATAAATATAACAGCTCGATGTATTTTTATCAATTGTTAAAATATATATTTATATTTTACCGAAAATAGACAGAGGACGTTGTCTTATTTATCCGTTAATTCCAATGAAATTAACAAAAGTGAGAAATAAGTTGTTCTTTTTTTATAATGCATTATCTCTGAGAGAAGGAATTTTTAATTATTGTGACAACTATGCTACCACAGCAATAATAATGATGCTAGTAATACAAAATAAAGCTAATAATAATATAACATTTTCAATGTCATTAGCTCTAATTTATCAAGATTTCTTTTTTTATCATTATTATTCCAAAGATTTAAATTAAACTTAGTCGTTTCTAGTTTCTTTAAATTATTATTTTCCTTCAATTTTTTTTTTAAATTTCTGAGCTGCAATTTACAGAGAATGATTCATATTTTTAATTTCTTCATGCTTAACTTCAATTTCTTTCCGCTTCTACGAAGTTTTACTTTCTTTTTACTTCAGTTTCCAATCTTGTTTTTACCTACTACTTTGCATGCAACTCCACCATATATCTATACAGTCAGAAGAGCAAAAAAAGTGCAGAGCGTTATGGCGTAAAACCTGCCAAAATATGCAAGAAATGCGTAATAAAATACAATTTGCAGACGCAAGACAGCGTTCGTAAAAAGAGGTAATTAATTGAAAATTCATGAATCTGCTTGCTCAAGCCGTCACATCATCGGAAGGCCTGAAAAAAAATATTAAATAAAATGTACTAAAATGAAAAGGCAAGAGAAGGAGAGCAAAGAAAGAAAGAAATAGTAGTAGTAATTACGTCTGGTGATTAAAAAGGCAAGCGGAAGACCGTTCCGAAAAATGAATGGTCTAGCAAAAATGAATTTCTGGAGGAAGCGTAGTGGAATGAGAAACGGCTTTCATTTCCGCTGAAAGCAGAAAGAAAACTGATGGCGACCTATTAAAAAGTCTGTAAAATGAGCGTTATCAGCTTGTCATGAAAAAGAGGTCTTCACGAATATTTTTCAGGGAAAACATTTTTATGAAATGTTTATAAAGCAACAACATTTATAGATTTACAAAAAGTCAATTATTTTTTTGAGCTGGAAACTCTGAAATCTTTATTCAGAGTTTACAGATAAAAGATTCATGTTAGTTGTGAGTTTCACCGTATTCATACAAAGCTGATAAGGTACAGGGAACAAGTTTTGCTTTAGGTTCTATCAGATTTCTGCTAGTCTTTGTAAATCTAAAGAGCAATAATTACGGAAATGAACTTCTTTCTTAGAGGTTATGTTAATAGCACATTGGATGAGTAGTAGTGATTAAAGAAGATACATACGTCATTTGCGGTTGTTTGCAGAGAAATCGCTCAATAAAATCGTAGGTTCTAGTTGTACATGTCTAGCTGAAACTGGCACTTTTACAATAAGGGTAAAAAAAATCCGAAAGGTTTCAGATTTTAACGGTTACCCAAATGTGTTTATTAAGCTTTCTTCCTCTTTGGCGGAGCTCCCAGTCTCCAGTCTGCTGTTACGCTCACTCTTACTAACCAATTTTTTGTCATTTTAGCTTTATTATTACGCATCATTTTCTTTGCACTTACGCCATATATAATTCAACAGCAAAATTACAAAAATTGTAAAACCAGCATACCAGTATACGTTTAGAATTTCCGATGCAGCATAAAGTGTGGCATACATTTTTCTGTTTTTTATGAGTTTTTCTCAGTTCATCATATCAATGGTCATTTTTCTGACTAAGGTGGCATTACAATTACGTTTTTTTTTCTTCTTTATTTGTTAACGTTTTGTGTGTTTACTTTATTTTTAGACATTAAACGTGTTGGACACCTACGTCACATAAAATTCTATTCGAGAGCAAAATCTTTAACTATTTAAAAACAGCATATCTTTAGAATTTTCATAGACAATCTCACGTGCTGGATATAAAAAGCTCTTTTCTACTCGCTTTGAAATCGTTGAATTTGCTAATCAAAATATCTTTAAACTTTACTAAACTTTACTTTGTCACTCGCTTCCTGCTTTATTGTTTGAGTAACTGCATACACTCAGTCAAAGAAATGGCAGGGACAGTTCTACTGAGTCGATTGACAAAATTCAGCTTGCGTTTTTCATATCTCATTTGCGCGTCTTAAGACACATATTAGATTTAAATATAACACTGTTCTGACATAACGTATTTTGACACAAAAATTGGAATTTTTCTAAAGTAACTTACCAGCTCGTATTCATATTTCAGTCCTACGCCTTAAATCATATCTAAAAATCAAATTTTGTGAAAATTTGTATGAAATTTAATGAGTAATTCGGAAATTTGCCTTGGCGGACTTCTTTTAATCTGCGCCAAGAATAAATCACTTGGCGAATTTCTCAGTTTACGGTAACCCATTTCAGTTTCTCTTTCATTCAGCGTAACCGTAAACAAGTATCGCTTTTTTTTTCTTGCATGCATTTTACTTCATATTATATTTTTTATCACATATATAATACATCTTCAATACATCTTCACATTATACTTTTTTATTTTTTTTGTTCATTTTAGACATTTTTCCCTGTTTAGAATTTTATTTAAATTAGTTGAGTCGCGTGATTTTATTATAGTTCTCTAAATATATTTATTTTAAAAATTTCTATTTATTCTTTGGCATTGTGTACTTTAAACATGCTTATTCGTATAAATGTTTTTCCCTTAAATTTAATTTTATTCATTTGAATTTTATTCATATGCTTTTGATACCTGCATTCTGCATTAAACGGGAAAATACGTAAGGTACGATTAATATATCTTTCAATGGGCCACTTAGAAAAGATATATAACCGAAAAATGTGCATTAGCTACATTTTAATTTAGAATGATATGCATACAAACAATTTTCCACTGCTTTAGCTCTGCACCATTGTTTGCACAATTTAATCATCTTAAATTTAGTTTGCTAAAACATTTCCAAAAAAAATTTAATTTTTTAAAATATTTTTCAATCAGGAAAAGCAGCCAAGTATAACATAAAAAATTCTAATGTGGACACCACATGACTTCTTATCAAATAATACACATTTTTTGTGCATTTCCATTAAACTTATTTCCTTGAATTTCATAGGAAATATATTTCTCATTCAATTAATTCATTTCTCACTTTGCAGCTAAGCAGATATTTATAAAAAACTCAAAACGTCTTCATTAAAAATTCTAATATGTAGAAAAACATAAAACACAAAATACAGTTAAAAGAGTTAAAAACACGGCTTTTACAATTTAAAATCACAGTTTCCACACAAAAACAAGCAGTTCGGCTAGCAGGTAAGAATACAAGTTTTTCGGTGCTCAAAACTGAAACCTTACTTTTGGCCCCACTCGGCAAAAAGACATTGAGGTTGCAGAAACCGACTTCATTCACTTGTAATGAAGTTTTTAAGAAATCTCGCCATTTTTGATAGAACAACCAAATTTATTAGTGAAACTTATCGAATAAATGAAAAACACATTTAAGCGCGTGTATTTTCAAGCACGGATATTTTACGTACGAGGTTTCTTTGCATTTCTTACTGCTATTATGTTGGTAACGTAGCAACGCAAATACCTTACCACTATTCTACTGAGTTTCAAATGTAAACAAATGGCCGTTCCTTAGGCTGAAATCGCCACTTAGAATTTTTAAATTGTTAAAAATTCTACAACTATTGCATGCAGATTAACTAAAGGCATAAAAACCTTAACCGGAACATAAAAATAACATAAGTCAATCACTTTTACAGGAGAAACTGAACAACTTACCAACCCATAAGAACAAAAATGCTCACCAAGCCGGGTAACAGAATGGGAATATATATACATGTATACGATTAGTGCTGCCGATTGCAACGAAAAAGCGAGATGCACAACAACATCTTATAGCAGCCCCATAATACAAAATTTGAACTTTTACGGCTGCTCGTTCTTGAGTTATGCGAGATACATACATATGTAGGTACGTATGTCAAGAAAAAATTCTCCTCTGAATCCATTTTATCATCCATTTTGGCGGAAACAGTCCTTTATTCCGTCCTTATTTACACGTACAGATGTCATACAAAAACATCATTCAAATGGTCTCAAGAGCAGTCGACATGGATGTTTTCATTGAAATATGACACCCGAAATGTTTCGCGATTACAATTTTTTCTTTACTTCATACATGTGAGTAAAAATACTAAATTTATGCAAATAAATAAATAAATAAATAAAATTTATTAAAAATAAATATTTTATTTTCGTAATGCCTTAAATATTTCTTCTTAATGGCTTATTGCCTCATGAAAACTAATATCTTAATGATTTTTTCTTGGCATGATTTTCTTGAGGCATTCCGCAATTGTTCTTCTTTTTTGTTTGTTACGTAACATATTTACTTTTAAAACAGCTTTTCTTCTGCGACATTCTTAACTTTATTTAAGCTGATGGTTTTGAATCTTTAGTTCAGAGAACTTCTGATACCGTGTCTTCCCGTTCGTATTTTTAACCAGATTTGTTTAAAATTAGAGCATTTTTAAAGCTGATACTTTATATTACGTGCCTCTAAAATATATAAGCCAGCTTATTCTTTTTAACAGGCAATGCATTTTTCAGTATTGTTTTCATCTTTAGCTTTAATTCCACGAACACTAAGTGAATACAATAGCAGCAAAGGTAGCTGAACTTTCATTTACGCAACGCCTTCGTACGTTTAAAATGTCAATCCGTCATCCATACGTTCGTGGTTACTTCCTTTACCTTGTAAAATTTGTCCAACTCTAGCCAGAAAATGGCGAATATCGTGAAGGAATAGGAGTATACAAATCGCCGGGAACTCCACGTGCGTTTTAATTACCTCCACAGTCACAGCTCCCCAGTACCTTGTACGTTTTGACTATTATACTATTTGACTCTGAACATTTGAATAATTCTTGGAGGCTTAACTAATACCTTTGATTTCAACACTTTTCTAAAAATAGATTAATTTACAAATTTCCTTAATTTTACATAAGGTATTTCCCAAGCTTCTTAGCATGCCTTCGCGGTGTAATGGCAGCACACTCGGCGCGTATTCCAGAGGTCTGAGGCGAGAGCGTTGCTTATTTTTCAAGTCTCATGCTTCGAAATTACTTAATGACTCTACAATGGCGCCCGAACTAAAAAGGGTGGTGGATGATGATTCTCCATCACCAGGATTTGGCGAATGGATCTCCTAATCCCCAGTCGCCCTTTAAAAGGGGAGTATATAAGGTATTTCTTTCGCCTTCTTAGCATGTCTTTGTGGTATAATGGCCAGCACACTCGGCGCGTATTCGAGAGGTCCGAGTTTCGAGTCCCGACTAGGGCACTGATCATTTTTCACGTATCCAACTTCAGAATACCTAATGTCTCTATAGAATGTACATATGTATATGATAGAAACGTAAAGCTTTAGTGACGGAAAATTTTCTGTTAAAACAAATCACGAACATTTCAACTCCATTTTAGCTGAAAGATACTTATCAAAAATAAGAGTAGACGACGCTTATTAGTTTCAATTTAGATCTCATACCATTATTTACATAATAGCGAGAATTTTAAGAAGGACGATAACGTACAGGTACTGGAAATTAACTATAGTGTTCAAATATTTTGTTTCTCACAAAGAAAAGTGGCTGTAGCATTAAACTATGCGGGTTTCCTTTTTTTTTTAATTCTATCAAACTGAAGTTTCACGTACCGGCGTATGCAGCGTAAAGTTACATTAGTCAGGTGTGTATTTCTTGAATAAATGACTGACAGCAGTGGGATAGTTAAAAAAAGCATGCTAAAAATTAGAGCAATAAAAACCTATTTGTATACATACAAGTACACTCTTCAAACAAAAAAAAATTGGGTGGTTTTATATAAATCCCGTTCTACTGAGCCGATTGACAAAATTCAACTTGCGTTTTTCATGTCCCGAAAACTTAGGATATGTATTAGATTTATATATAGATTTTTTTTAATATAGGTTATTTTGACACAAAGTCAGACTTTTTCAGAAATGACATGCCAATTTTTTTCCATATTTCGATTCTACGATTCAAATTATGCCAAACTGCCAAGTTTAGTAAAAATCTCATGAGTAGTTTTTTAAGAAATTAGCTCTCAGAATTTTAGCTCCTCAATGTTAATTGAATTTGCTATATATTTATTAATATCTCCTTTTTTATTAAACTTATTTGATTCTAGCTCTCCCATTTCGAAGTTTAAAGGTTCATTCCAAATAAAATTCTCGTAATTATTATAATCTTATTATAAGAAATTTGGCGTATTTATTACAAGCGATAATAACGAAAATGCGTTTTGCGCACTCTGTTAAAATTATTTGAAAGTATGAAAGATGACTTTTTTTTTTCCGCTCCTGGATAATGAAAAAAAAAGGAAAAGAAAATAAGTTGCGATTAAATAAGAAGTTCGCCAAGTGAATTATTTTGGGCGCAAACTGAAAAAATCCGCCAAGATAAATTTTTAAATTTCTCTGTAAATTTCTCACCAAAAATTACAAAATTTAATATCTGGGCATAATTTCAGTCGTAGAATCGAAATATGAAAAACAAAATGGTATATTGTTTCAGAAAAAGTCCAATTTTGTGTCTTAAATACCTATGTTAGGACAATGCTATATATAAATCTAATATATACCTTAAGTCACGCTTTCAAGGCATAAAAATCGCAATTGAATTTTGTCAATCGGCCAAGTAGAACGGGAGATATAGAACTGCCGCCCCCTTTTTTGTTTTACGGCAGTGTACATACAAGAGTGAGTAAAAGTTACAATAACTAATCTTAGTACTTTCTTATAGCAAAAACTTAGCATGTCAAGAAGTAGTGCACTCTCAATATAATAGTAAACTTTCAGTATTCTCATATTCACGCATTGTCAAACGCTTTGAAAGATCAGAGTAAAACTGTTTTCCTAAAGTACACGTTTTCTTTAGAGCTGCATAAAGTATTTCAAAAAGTCTGACAAACGGCATTTCTAATATTATAAAAAAGCTCAGAAAAGCTAGAAGTTTTAATCAAGACGAATGATATAAACTCCGAAGAAACATTAGGCTATTTTATTTAATAAATTACCTAGATGGTAACAAAAAGGAATGAAAAGAGTCTCATTAAACAAGAAAACATGTAATTTATTTAACAGTGAACCGGCGTATTAATGTAATTTAAATGAAGAAAGGTACTGTGAGTAATAACCATCATAAAAAAGGTAAATGATGCTATTATATGATAGCTAATCATTTTAAATTGTTGGTCTTACTTTGCGTTTTGCTCCTATATATGTTTTCATTGTTATTTTTATTTATACATCTTTACATATCTTTTAATAAGCGTTTTTCATTTGCCTTTGTTGTTTATATTTCTATAAATGTATTTTTGGTATTTTATCTGCTATTACGGTTACAATTTCATTTTCCTGTTCGTTTTATTCTTTAGTTTTGTATTCATATTTTTTCTGGTATTTATCATTGTTTTAATAGGTTCTGTGGTGTCACTTTAGAAAAAAAAACGTTCACTTCCAACGAATTTCTTTTCTCATTTCATAATCCGCATGACACTGAAATATATCACGCTCTGACATTGAAGTCTATCATATCTCTCAAGCAGCTTATTTGTAATACTAGAATGTTTCGCACGTACTTCTCTCTTGTTAATATTTTCACCTTAATTATTCGCTATCTAAAGTGTTATTGATTTGATTATTTTAACTTTGATATTATACTTTTTTACTTCCTTGTACAAAATAAAGGAAGTATTGTACTCACGAATATTTCCGACTACCATATTTCAAAAAAATATATCCATTTTGACCGCTATCGAATACAATTTAACGATGTTTTTGCCTAACATCTGTATGTAAGGATAGAATAAAGGACACTTTTTTCCCAAACGAATTGTAAAATTGATTTAAGATGACTTAAGAGATTTTTTTCGTGGCATCTGTACGTATGTACGCACGTTTGGGAATTTTTTACTTTAAAAAGTGATTGAATTATGTTGCTCTTATCTTCCGGTTAAGCTTTTTATGCCTTTAAGTAATCCCCATGTTATAATTAATTTAAAAGTTGTTTAAGTGCGGCTAAGCCTAAATGTTTTACCACAGTAGCCATATTTGTTTACATATGAAACTTAGCAGACAGTCAATTAGTTGCCAATTTAGAAAAACTAAACTTCGCAACAACAAAATAAAGTATTCTATTAATATTGCGAATTAAATTATGCATAATCCATTCTGGAATGATCGTTTAAGTTATTAAATTATCCCATATATTGACTCAGCATAACGTCCACAACAAATTAAGTCAGTTTATGCGGCGTCAGTGCTTTTTTGCGAGTGAGACCAAAAGTAAACGCTCTGTTCTGTGCACCTAAAATTCTGCGTTCTTGCCCGCTGGCCGAATTGCTTGTTTTCGTGCAGATATTGTAATTTTTATTTTAAAACATCATTTTTTAAATTGTTTTAACTGTATTTGATATTTTATGTTTTTCTATACTTTTAAATTTTTAATACAGATATTCTGAGTTTTTATGTATTTTATGCCTTGTCGCGAAGTGAGAACTGGATTAATTGAATAAGATGTACTGAATCGTCTGTGAAAAACTGTTTTTTTTTTGGTTGTTTTATTTCTTTTATACATGGTTTTGGATTTATTATAGTATTTGAATAGAACATGTAGCAACGATTAGATAATGCTTCAGGTGATATAATTTTTGTGCATTCTGAGTTATAAAATAATGAGATGTAACGCTATTAATTGAACCTAGCTTAAAAGTATCGCTAAGTTAAACAAATACAGTGAATTTAAAAGAGTGCATTTATTCTATTGTGACTTATGTGCTATCAACGAAGTAGATTTAGTTCAATCTAATAAAACTAAATGAAATGCAAAAAAAATGCGTGTAATTTAATATTCCGTACAAGGAAGTCGCGTGGTGTACACATCCGATATTTTTATTTTTCAGGTAGTAGCAGAGGCGGTGAACAAGACAAGAATGTTATATTTAAAATACGTAATATGTTTACGTTTAAAATACACAAAAAAGTCCCATTTAATTTATGTTACTGTATATGTATATGTAAGTCATATTTCTGCCCTTTGAACCTAAATCTAAATTCGGCACTTCTGCATTAACTGTGCTTTTTCAAACAGAAAACAAAATGCATTCTGAACACTTGATATTTCCATGCCCATTGGTAGAAAATACTACTAATTGTTTTAATAAAAGAAATTTAAATTTAAATTAAACGAATATAAAACCCACATGTTTGAAAAGAAGCTTCATTATGATTTTCTCATGCAGATTCCAGTTCAGCATTTAAAAAAATTAAGCTAAGCTGTATGTTAAGCCTATTAATTTACAAATTATTCTACTAGATATTAAAGATGAAAGACTCGGTGCCCTCTACTTAAAACAAGCTGCTTAAATGACAAAGTTAAAAGTCAAATAAAACAAATGCTTTAAGATTATCTTTAAGTAAATTAACACCGCTAAAAATTTCTATACTTAATTAATAAAGGAAAGAATGAATCACTCAAAACCCAACTGTGCATCAGTTTAACTGAATCGCTTGCATAGAATTTATTGCAATGAATATTGCCTTAAAGAAGCAATATAGTATATATTTTGTTATTTTTTAAGGAACATTAAATCTACTTATGGAAATCATTAAGCTCACTGAGGTATTTAAAATGTAGCTGCATGGTAACCCTTTGATGTATCTTTAGGGCCTATCTGTATTTTCAAAAACTTGTAGGATAACATAAACCTTTGCATTTAGAGAATGGTACTTCTCTTAGAGTGGTGAAACCTAAAAATTATGACTTTTTGTCTTATTTGATTCTTCACGGCTGTTTAGTAAAGATAAAATGAGTTTCTTAACCTAAAACGTGAAAATTATTGTCATTAAAAACTAGACTTGTGGCGACCAAACTTCCTTCTAGTCGAAGTGGAAAAGCAGAATGCAGAAATATTTTAGATCCACAAAATTTAATATTTATATTACACTGCTGGCCACCGTAAATGCAACACCTTGAAGGAAGCATGCAAATAACATGAAATTTACAACATGCATTAGCGGAGGTGAGATATGCAAATGATTAGAATTTCAGCGCAGACGCACATATCCGACTATATTCGAGATGCACATATCAAGTATCCGAGTTCTACAGAGGAAGGATAGTGGCCTACTGAGAGTGTGGATTATCTTTCAGGGAAATCGGTAGTCGTGCTGGACAAAACCAAACAACTGTAATGCGGATATGTGACCGTTGGATGCAGGAAGGTACGACGAACCGACGTAATCTATAGCATCCACCTCAGTGCACCACT
Source organism: Stegodyphus mimosarum (assembly GCA_000611955.2). Classification (NCBI taxonomy): domain Eukaryota; kingdom Metazoa; phylum Arthropoda; class Arachnida; order Araneae; family Eresidae; genus Stegodyphus; species Stegodyphus mimosarum. The sequence continues at coordinate 587,787 of KK113225.1, forward strand.
TCACCTGATGACAGGAACATTGTGCGCATGGCAGTGACGGATCGCTCAGTCACATCACGAGCCATAGCACAGCACATTCAGTCTATAACGCATCATCCAGTGTCTGCGCGTACCATTCGACGCCGTTTACAGCAGAGTGGTCTGTCCGCAAGGCGTCCATTGCTTCGTCTACCCTTGACGCAGAACCACAGACGTCTCCGCCGCCAATGGTGCGATGAAAGAAGGATGTGGAAGGCAGAATGGAATGAAATTGTTTTTACTGGTAAGTCACGCTCCTGTCTGCGACACCACGATGGTCAGTTTTGAATCGGGAGACACCGTGGAGAGAGGATGCTGAACAGCTGCGTTACGCATCGCCACACTGGTCCTGCGCCGGTATGGGGCGGTATTGGATATCACTCTCGCAATCCTCTAGCAGGCATTGCCAGTACTTTAAACAGACAGCGCTACATATCCGAGGTGTTGGAGCCAGTTGCACTTCCTTACCTTCAGGGCTTGCCCAAAACCATATTTCAACAGGATAATGCGCGACCACACGGTTCTTCGTCAGTCGCCAGATTGAATTGCTTCCCCGGCCGGCTCCCTCTCCGGATCTTTTGCCTATAGAAAACATGTGGTCCATGATTGCTGAATGATTGACCCAGATTTCATCCCAGGCTGCCACACCAGATGAACTTTGGCAACGTGCGGAAGCTGCTTGGTCTGCTGTACCCCCAAAACACATCCAAAGTCTCTTTGAATCAATGCCGAGGCGTGTGGAAGCGGAGATTTCCAACAATGGCTGCTACTCTGGCTACTGATTCTGAAAGGAACCACGCCTCAAAAAAGTCTATAAATTTAATCATTTGATACTTGGTCAATATACTATCTAATAAATAAATTTAGTTGAGATATCTCTTGTCTTTCTTGGTCTTGCAATTTTAAGTGGCCTGCAGTGTATTTGAAAAGCCGTAAAGTAGTTTTTTTACTTGAAAGAGTCTTTGAAGTCTTTGATTTTTTTAAATTAAATAGGTTACTTATAACATAAATAAATAACTCTCGCTATATGATGCAAGGATTTTAAACTTACATGTGATATATTCAAGTCTACTTTTCAGATAGTAATCTAAGTGTTTTTCTCGGGGTTTTAATTAATTTTCCTTGTTACTTTTACGCATTTCATTAGGAGAAAACTTAATGCAAATGAATATGCAGTAATTTGTAAGGTTATGTAAAAGACTTTTCATTCGGATGAATAAGTAATCTGAAAACCAGATAGGAGGTAACGACTTTTGCTTTTCAACGTAACGAAGTCCTCTGGAAAGAATGAAATAAATGATGGAACAAAACATGTTGGAAGGAAACTGTTATTCTATATGAGAAAATTATTTTAAAATAATCTGTCAACTTACCAGCTGTTTCAAATAGATAATAATAGTTTGGCTTTCCTCATACAATTCACAGGAGAACCAATGTATAGAAACATATCTAGCATTCATTTGTTTAGTTAATTCACGAAAAGCAAATAGAATCGGAAGTTGTGTTTTCCTTTAATGAAATTTAGGATTACACACAAAATTAGCGTCGTTATGTAATATTCAGCACACAGAATGAGTATAGGGTAACCCCAATGTAATTGCTTTTTCTGCTATCTTGACAACCGCTGTTATGTTTTATCTGTTTGCCTTTTGTCTAACCTTTTCGGAAAAGTTTTCAATTAACCTCAAGGCCTACAACTTAAGAGTAGTTGCCCAAGTCACATTTGTCAAGTGAAGGTATAATAATAATGTATACATGCTCTAACTTGATAATCATTACACGGATCTGATCCCAAAAGAACAACCCCGATGTCAAGCATGGGTGGGCAGCCCAGTTAAAAACCACAATAAGTCTCATTTTCCGAGACTCGAGATCAACCTCCCGGATCAGAAGACTTCTTAAGGGCCGTTCCCAATGGGGTTTATTCGAATTAACGGAGACAAGTGCCCTAGCCGACCCATCTCCAAAACCAGTTTTTTCCCATAGGGCAGCAAGCTGAAAAATCTGTACTGCAGATATAGCGGAGCTAGTCGACACATGGATCTAACTCCGTTAACTCAGAAAAACCCCGGTGATAATGGCCCTTTAAAGCTTTCCTAAACCCAGCTTCAAACTTCTCAACCAGAGTCAACACTACCGTCTACCAGACACAATGGCGGGGGGTAGGGCTATATGCCTGAATATCTGAATAGTTTTCAATTTTAGGATCCGTCTTCTGTGGATAAGCCGCCACTTGGAATATAGAGTTATTACTCCTCTCTTCATCAAAGGCTCCATCTCTACATCTAGTATACAAACCGACAGGCAAAGTACAGATTTATCACCTCTCTCCACACAAAGTCTTCTCCAATCATCCTTGGTCCAACCGTATGACACGATCTCCCCTTAGAATACTCCCAGAGTCGTTACTATCATAATAAAGTACGTAGCCAGTGTATGCAACACCAGGTGGGGGAGAAATGTGCTTTCGCCCAGATTCGAACACCGAACCTCCCGATTGCCAGCCTGACGTTCTTTCCTGTTACACCACGAAGGCACAATGAAAGTATGACAAAATAGGACAATGAAAACTATCCCCATCTGCACACAATTTTCGACTAATTTCAAGACATACAAAGGTAATCTAAATTTCAATTTGCACAGCATTAAATTTAAATGAATAATAATTACACTTTGAATTATGTATTGACATGTTGTTCTATGAATAGTAATTCTATCAGGACTGAGTGTTCTGTGCATGTTCTTAGGAAACATGGTAAAGTCTGTAATAGGGTCCTTATCCTCAAGTTTCATATCTCTTAGGAGATAGAAAGATTTAAATTAAAATAAAACTTGGTTAGTTTAACTAAAACCTTACATACTTCCCGCCAGAATTGCGATAGTTAAACTACTGTGGTCTAAACGGACCATGTTGAAACTTGCAATTCTAAATAAAAAGTCGACATTTAACTGTTCTAAACTTAGGCCAACTCTTACAAGGCAATATATGTTTGTGAAAGATTTTTCTTACAGAAGCAATTTTCTTGAACAACAGTCTTCAACATTTGTCTTTGATCAGTCTTACTCCTTCCAGCAAAATCTGGAAGGAAAATAATTTTAGTATGACATAATAAGAGTAATTTCTGGGTACAATTCTTTATTCTTACCCGTGTAAATTTGCACACACACATTATCATTCAAGCACAATTAAATTCTTCCCCCAATGCTCTCTCACCGGTGTTGGATGCAAAGCAAATCGCCATTGCGGGTTTTCTGTGTTCGGGGGTGTTCAACTCTTCCACCTACGATCGACTAACATTAGTTAGAACTTGACATACGAGACTTGAAAAAACGCCCTATAATCATACATACGCCTGGACATACGCACTAGTAAACTTTTGCAGTTCTGGTAAGAAAATTGCCTCGCGAACTCTTTGAACAGTTTTTCTTATACCTAAATGAGCCCAAATGGCACAATCATGCAACTCTTCTAATACATTCAACCTCATGCTAGCTGGGATAACCGGTCTATATTCATGATTCTCATTAGTAGCTTTCGTATAGAATAACAGTCCGTCAATTAATTCGTAATTTTCGGCCCTATTTCTTATCGGCACAATATCCGGATGATTGAAATTCTCAGGGTCGGCCAAATAATTGTATATATTTTTGAACTCCGGATCTTTTTTGAGTTCGGCTATTACTGTTTCACGAGAATCTAATACTTTGGATGTCAGCATGGCTATCTTAATTACACTTCCATTTTCATCTAAGTTAATTCTGCTTAAAGCATCTGCCACAACATTTTCTTTTCCCGGCGTATGTTTAATTATTAGGTTATATTCCTGTAATTTGAGAGCCCACCTTATTAATCTGGGTGATAAATTTTTTCCAGAATAGAGTCTAGTGACCGCCGCGTGGTCGGTATATACAGTTACTGGAGAACTTCCAAAGAACACACGAAATTTCTGTACTGATGCTAACACTGCGAGAGTTTCTCTCTCTGTTGCGGAATAGTTTCTTTGGGTTTCATTTAATGTTCGGCTGAAAAAAGCCACGGGCTGACCATTTTGGGAAAGCACTGCACCAATCGCGAAATCTGAAGCGTCCGCTGAAATCTCTAATCCTTTATCCCCTTCTGGAAATTTTAAGACGGGAGCTTGAGTCAATGCGTCTTTCAATTTTTGAAACGCCAAGTTGGCTTCTGCTGACCACGAAAACCTAGCTTTTTTTCTTTTCAACTTTAGCAGTGGCTCAGCTATTTTTGCAAAGTCTTTAATGAAAGCCCGGTAATATGAACACATCCCGAGAAACGACGATAATTTCTTCGCTGTTTTAGGAACAGGATAATTTCTAATGGCTACTATTTTTGACTGATCCGTTTCGATTCCCTTTTGGGAAATTTTAAATCCTAAATAACGTAACTCTTTTGCGGCAAATTTACATTTAGACGCATTTATCTTTAAACCAGCTTCGTTTAACAATGAAAATACTTTTCTTAAATCTTGTAAGTGTTGTTCTAGAGTACTACTCGTAATTATAATATCGTCTAAATATATGAAAGTGCTTTTACCAAGGACTGGTCTTAAGACGATGTCCATACATCTTTGGAACGTTGCCGGCGCGCCGGATAATCCGAACGGCATTCTAAGAAATGCGTACGTACCAGATTTCGTTATGAACGCGGTTTTGTGTACGTCCTCGGGTTTTACCCCAATCTGAAAATAGCCACTCGTGAGATCTAATGTAGTCATGTATTTTGTAGACGAAATATTTCGAATAATTTCTTCAATTATCGGCAACGGATATACAGGATATTTTGTAACTGAATTTAACTTGCGATAATCTATAGCAAAACGCCACCGCTTCGGGTGCGTAATCGGGTAATCATTATTTTTCTTACACAGGACAACGGGGCTAGCATAACTGCTAGAAATTGGCGTGATGATTTTATTCTTTAACATCTCTTTAATATGATGTTCAATTATTTCTTCTTTGACCCTGTCATATCTATATGGCTTTTGCCTAACTGGCTGAGCGTCCCCCGTGTCAATGTCGTGGTTCACAACCTGCGTGAAACCCGGTACATCACTAAATAAATTCGAAAAATGACTTACCAGTCCTTGGATTTTTTCCTTTTCTTCTGCTAGCAAATGTTGCAAGTCCAGCTGCGGGGACTTATCATTCTTGGTTTCTATTGCTTTCATATTTAACGTCAACTCTCCCCCTTTGAAATCAATTTTTGCTTCTGCCAACCTAAAAAAGTCCACACCTAGAATAATACATGTTTGCAGGTTTCGCACAATATAAAACAGAAGCTTTACCTGCTCGTCGTTGATACGCACGAACAATGGTACTTTTCCTAAACAGCTACACTTTTCTCCTTGGGCCGCTATGACATCCGTGTCTCTTGCACTAAAAATTCTGTAACGGCGAAAGTGCTTTTTGAAGAATATTTCCGATACGAAGCTGCTTTGAGCTCCTGTATCCAAGAGGGCTGTCGCCGGTATGTTGTTAATTAGAACTTCAATCTTCGGCAAACTCAAATTCTTCACGACCACGGTGTTTAAATTGATTTTGGAAGGGTTTTGCGCTGCTTCGGACTTCTTCACCTTCCTCGAGGAAATCCATCTTAGTTTAAATTCTTTTTCTTCTGGTTGCCCTCGGAATCTTTGCATGTTCTTCTATTAAATTCCCTTCGTTGGCCGCTCGATTTAGGAGACTCATCTTTCTTCTGCCATTGCTTCGCCTTATTCCTGTAATTTTGATTTTGCTTCTGCTGAGGTCTTGGCGAACTCCACCGACTTCTTCGCTGAAATTGGCGTCGTCGCTCGTTGTCGGCTGTTCTTCGGCTTTCAAACTGTACTGCGAGCTCAACTAATCTGTCTAATGTCGTTGGGTTTCTTAGTTCGATGAAATCTTGAACTTGGGGCAGTAGCCTAGGAAGTATAATTTGAATAATTTCAGGATCCGGGCGACTTCCATACAACAGCTTGAAAACTTGAATTTTTCTCAAAATAAAATTTGACAAATCTTCTATTTTTTCTTGATATCGACTAAAAACTTCAGATCCCAGTCTGGCTCGGTCTCGTACTACAGGAAATGCTTTCACCAAGGAATTCTTGAAATTTTCATACGTATATGTGGGGCTTCCTGGTTCCCCCAAGAGATTCTTTCCGATGCACTTGAACCAACTTAGCGCTTGGCCCTTCAAAGCGCTGGTAGCAAGAGCGACATTCTGAAATTCGTGAACTGGATATAGCATGAAGTGGGAGTCTAGCTTTTCCAGGAAATTGATTACGGCTGTCTTGCCGTCAAAACTTGCCGCTGGCTTCATGGCTGCTCTCATGGTTTGTACGATGTAGCCAAATCCTTCTATGCCAGGAGGTGCTATCTCAGGATTCTGGACAGGTACAGCAGGTATCTCAGGTTCGTCTTCTTGTTGTTGAGGCCATCCTCTTCTTTTTGTTCGGGCGCCACTATCAGGACTGAGTGTTATGTGCATGTTCTTAGGAAACATGGTAAAGTCTTCAATAGGGTCCTTATCCTCAAGTTTCAAGTCCTGAACTGGAACAGTGAGCGGATAATACGCTATGTTCTTGTGTAGATGCTGAGTTGGAGAATAACTGCACTTGAAAGGGATTTGAGATCCTCTTTTATTAAATCACTATTATTTACACACTTCCGAACTCGGGAGGGATACAGAAGTAGAAGACCACACTTGGTCGAACTTAACAAACAAATAAATTTAAATAAATACCTAAATAGAAATTAAATTAAACTTTGCTTCGCAGAGCAAATCGCGGAGTTTGGCCTCTACCTAAAAGGGTGCGTAGCAAGATATACTAATACTAGCGCACTTCAAATTTCTTCAATATGCAATCACGTAGCAAGCACTATGGCTTATAAATTTTAACTGACAGAGTGACCGATCTGAGACTAAAGCTCTCTCACATTGAGAGGTTTCTACCTCTGGTTTAAATAGCACTTGGCTGTACTTCAAATTAGCATAAGCTGAAAACGCGCGCTTCTTCTGACGGGAAGTTGAAACAGAGAGGAGATAGAAAGATTTAAATTAAAATAAAACTTGGTTAATTTAACTAAAACCTTACAATTCCATGTTTGCTTTTTGCTAAACGTTAACCCGTTTTTTATCTCTTTGAACTTAATTGAACGCTGCATTTAACACTAGAGTTCTTCCATGTAAACTGCCATTAGTTTGCCTTGTGCACTGCCCTTAGATTCTGTACAACCATTATATTGCCATGTGTGCTTCCATTAGATTCTATACAGCTATTAGAATGCCATGTGTGCTGACACTAGATTAGTTTTAAAATATACTACTAGAAAGTTAAGAATATACAGAAATATCTACTTATTAAAATTAATTGCTACTAATTACTACTACTAGTTAATTACTGAAAATTGAATAAGCAATTATTTGTTTTTAATGTAACTAAACGTAGCCTCAGATTTGGGCCCAGTAGTGGTAGTAACTGAGTGGTTAAGACTGTTGAATACTGGTAGTTGAACCTGGTTTGGGTCAAATCAAGGCGAATAGACTTGCTACATGCCTGGTTTGTTTACTGATTTTCCGCAGGCGTAACGTGAATATTATCCAGTTTTTCTGAGGAAGTTTTCCTCGACTGTATCTCAAGTAGATAACCCTTCAAATAACCTAATCCAGATTCTTAAAGATTGTTCTTTTAATAATTTTTTCAATGCATGCATCATCCGTTTTATATTATCGCAGCAACTTCTTCTTCACCTATAAATCTTTTATTTTTAATCCATCATATGCAGTAGCAATTTCTTTCTTTCACCTACCACTTCTAAATTATTTACGATATTTCACCACCTGATTGATGTATTTGATTATCATTTATAATGAGGTTTCTCCGTATTGCCAGTTTATTTGTAAATCTGATTCGTTAATGTTGTGTAAATAATACATTTGATTTTTCCTGCTTTCTTCGGATATTCAAATGCAGACAGATTGCTTTCCAATAATATTTGCCCAAGCGGAAGCAAAGCGTCAAAACTCTCAGCAAATAAACCAAACTTCTTTCCAAAAATGTGAAGCTATAGATAAAAGGGAGAGATAATAAAATTATCCGAGCTTGCGTGCTTGTTATAAAAATGCCAGAAGCTAATTCTACATTTGTTTTCGCGAATCACTGAACTAATCAGATTTGTCAATAGTTCCCTTTTCTTGTTTAAAAGCTCATATGAATGATAACAAATAATGAAAACCCACGAAAATCTTTGAATAATAACATGAGTAAAACGCTTACATCTTCTTGTCTTCAATTTTGCATCAATAGCAAACTGGAAAACAACTCCAAAATATTATAAATTGCAAATTTTTATTATGTATAAATCCTATTTCAGGAAATTTTACCTCATTTCTTTAGTTTATGTAAAAGGTGAATATTTGTAAAAGTTTTATTTAAAATTTTCTATCAACACATTTATTTAATTTTCCCCTGTGCACAGAAAACGGTGAGAAGCAAAAAAATGTAAATTATAGGCTGAATAGTTAGAACTGACTAATTTTATCATGAGGTATCTCAAATTTAGCCGTGTTACCCTTGTTATTTCGGCTGACATTTATGTGTTATTTCTGGGGCAGAGAGAGTTAACTCAGTTGCTGTAAACAGCGAGTGCTGTAAACAGAGAGTTGGATAGAAGTAAATGAATTTTAAATGTGTTTAATTAATTTTAGAATTCTATGCATCAATTTACTTTAGTGATTTTTAGTGCTTATTTTTTATGAAAGATAGATCCATAATAATTGATAACAGGCTACATCATTTGAGTTTGCATTATATCATGAAACATAACTACAGCTACTATGTAATTTAAGAGATTTTTCAATAAATTATTTTGATTCATAGCTTTACTACTGTACATTTATGAGATCTGAATATTGTGATTTCGTAATAAATTATGAAGCATTGCTATGATTTTGTTTAATTATGATAATTCTATAGCTCCTTTGGTAAAAAATTTCCTCCAATTACACAATACTTCTCATTATTGCACTTGTTATATTTATATAAGAGTCTTAACTACAAATTGAACTCACATTTGATACTAAAAGTATAAATTATATGTTAGAAGTTCTTTAACTGGGGATAATACATCATAAAAATTATATTTCTTTTAAAAGTTTTTCTATTAAAAGTTTCTATTAAGTATCATAATCAAATTAAATAGTAAGCAGTTCCTGAATTTGCAAATTTTGAGACTTTGGAAGACAAAAATGAAGTAGCTTTATAAGGTACTGCTCCCCCTTCTCAGCATGCCTTCGCGGTGTAATGGCCAGTCTACTCGGCATGTATCCGAGGGATCCGAGGTTCGAGTGCCGGCGAAGGCATTGTTCATTTCTCATGACTCCTGCTTCAAAAAATTCCTAATGACTCTACAGCTTAAAGTTTCAGTTATCAGTTATGCTATCATGAGGCTTTAAAGTTTAATGGTGCATTTAAGTACAGAAATATATTCATTCACAATTTAGCCATTTAAACATGTCTTTCGAAGTTTAACTAATATCATTTACCTTTCGCTTACATTGTACATGCTGTAGCGTACTGACCGTTCACAATTGAAGTTCCATGCTTCCAGCATGAAGCACGGTATACCATTAAATACTATATTATATATTTAATCTACATTTTCATTAAATGCTACAGGGTGATCAGCGAATAAGCCCTGATTTCAAAATTAAATATCTTTACAACAAAGATCGATAGAATTATGGGGTAAACTGCACGTTTATTAGTAAAACTGTAAAAATGGTGTACAAAAGTTTAGAACATTTAGTTACGAAAATCGTTAACAGATGGCGCTCTAATCTCAATGACCTATCAATACCCTTTAAAATGTGCTTCGAATTCGAAAGTGATCAGTATGACTGTTGGCTAGTGAAAAGGGGCTAGCGTAAAAAGTGAAATAATGTATTCCATTGAACAACGTGTTTTTTTGGTTCTGCAATTTCACCGATTAGAACACAGTTCTACGTCATCACGTCGCAGTTTTCAAAACCGATTCAATGTTCCAGTTGGACCCGAAAACCATTCGCATGCTCTTCGCGAAATTCGAACGGACTGGCATCGTGGCTGATGATCGAAAGGGAAATGTTGGGCCTAGGCAAACTGTAGTCACTCCTGAAAATGTAGCCAAAGTTTCTTTAATTGTTCAGCAAAATCCTAGGAAAAGCATCTGACGGATTGCATCAGCGACAGGTTTGAAGTACACGAGCACGCAAAAAATAGCCTACGGCGGTTTCCATACAAAATTCAAAGTCATCAGGCCGTTCCCATGAAAGCTGTGCAACAAAGAGTTGACTTTGCGAATCAGATTCTAACAATGATCGACAACGACAGATTTGATGTGAGCTGCATCTGGTTAACAGATTAGGCACCTTTTCATTTGAATGAAATCGTTAAGTGAAAAATGGTGTACAAATGGTCCATCACACTGGAGGTCTTGGGGTTCCGAAAATCCTCATTTGTGCGAAGAGAAAGCACTGCATTCGCCTAAAGTTACTGTATGGGCTGCGGTATGCGCCAGATGCATTATCGGACACTTTTTCATACGAGAAACAATAACTACTGAACGTTACGTTACAATTTTGGAACAATTTGTCAGCACTCAACTAGCGTTGGAGGATCTACCAGGTATCGACTGGTTCATGCAAGATGGGGCTCGAACAGATAAAGTCTTTCGTTTTCTTCATGAATACTCTGGGAATAGAGTAATTGCGTTAGATTATCCGCAATTTACTGTCACAGGAATAGCTTGGCCCCCATATTCTCCCGATTTGAGTCCTTGTAACTTCTTTCTGTGGCGCTCATTGAAAGACACTGTCTGTCGAAACAATGCCGCTACTCTAGATGACCTTAAATCGTTGATTGGTGTTGCATGTGATTCTATTCCCGTTGAGACATTGCAAGATGTGATGTCAAATTTCATTGTTCGTTTACGCCACCTCATTGTTTTGAACGGTGAACATTTTGAAAAAGTTGTATTTTGATGTTGCAAAGGCTGCTTGACCTTTTTTTTTAATTTTTTAGACTCCTTTCAGAGAAAGAATTTTCATTTCAAAGCGCCATCTGTTAACGATTTTCGTAACTGAATTTTTTAAACTTTTGTAAAACATTTTTACAGTTTTGATAATAAACGTACAGCTTACCGCATAATTCTATCGATCTTTGTTGTAGAGATATTTAATTTTGAAATCAGGGCTTATTCGCTGATCACCCTGTATATTACCATTCCTATCACATAATTAAAAGTCAGAGGTGTTATTGCATGCTCCCTGTACGGACTGGTGTAGTGTAAATGGTTAGGATATGCACTTTATATTGAAGGATAGTGGTCAGAATCAAGGCGATAGCACAGATGACTTTCCATGTTTCCTGTATTAGAGAGTCCTAGAACTCTGTACAAATATTACATGCCTGCTCATATTACGCGATTAAATATATTAACTTCCAATATAATTCTGACAGCGATGTTATACACGATATTTCAAACAAAAACAGTTGTAAGTTTTTTAAATATTTAACGAAATATTGTAAAAGTATATGTCTCATAAGAGTCAATGAATGATCAGATTGCACAATTAATAAATAATTGGACAAATCAAAAAGTTTTTTATTTCACATTTTTCTCACAACAGCACATACCTCTGCCCACTTACTACCAAATAACGTCACACACGCCATGGAGCCCGGCTCCACAATGCTGCATGAAAGCCTGCCAGTGAAACAAATTGACATGTCACTGATGCCCTGTCAACAAACGCAACGATCTTTGTCTCAATGCACAACGATAGCGATTGTGCGCGAACACGAAGATCAAAAGTTATATAAATGCACAGAGTTTGGAACTATGAGTACTGCGACAACATGTGTGTGTTAGTAGAGTAATAACTATTCTCTTGGGAACGAGCCCCAGTATCTACTTAATTGCTGATGTGAGGCCGGTGAAAGTGTCCCAGAAAGGCTTATTAAGACACCCCCATTTGTTGGTGCGTCAGTTTCTTTTTTGTAAGATCACGAGGTTTCAAAAATCTGCAAAACGCTGAGAGAGCCTAGTTTTTATCCTTCTGATTATTATATAAATGGATGCATCTGATCCTGGAATGCGAGTTGCTCTTCCACAACTCTCTGACAAGGAAAGGTAATATTCATTTCCATTCCTGAGCAAGACGTTTTCAGATGTAGAAAAAATGCATTGCACTTATAAGGTATTTTCTTTCTCCTTTCTGCATGCCTTCGTGGTGTAACGGTTAGCAAACTCGGCGAATATTCGAGAGGTCCAGGTTCGAGTCCCGGCCAGGGCATTGCTCATTTTTTATGTCTCCTGCTTCATAGTAATCTAATGTCTCTGCAATGGCTCCAGAACTTAAAAGTGGTGGATGGTGATTCTTTTCACCAAGATTTACCTATTTGGTCCCGTTATCCCCAGTCGTCCTTTAAAGAGGGGGAGTAAATATTTTCTCCATCCTTTCTACCTACCTTCGTGGTGTAACGGTTAGCACACTCGGAGCATATTCAAGAAGTCCATGTTCGAGTCCCAGCTACAGCAATGCTCATTTGTCTCACGTATTAAAATAACCTAATGTCTTCACACACTACTGAAAAGGAATGTGCCAGCCTCGTTTTCACTATCAAGAATCTCCACTTTTATCTGGGCGGTCAGGACATTACTCAGTAAACTGTTCATAATCCTCTTACCTGGTTACGAACTAATGCTAGTACTAATCCTCGCTTAACGCGATTGGCTGTTTCTCTTCAGCCATATAATTTCACAATTATTTCTCTTTTCAGAAAATTCAATAATAATATGCCTGAATACCTGAGATGCGTTAAGCCTGAAAACATGAGATCATATTTCTTTACATCATCACTTTTTATGGTTTATGTAGACTTATATCAATCTATACAACGTTTTAAGGATATATATTGTATAATAGTTGTTTGCAGAAAAAATGTTAGCTTCTATTTTGTCTGAATGGAACTAAGCTTAGTCATTAGTAATTGCATCATTTTTTTCACACTGGTCTCAATGTAAAGTTTTATTTTTAATCATTGAAACTAAACTGGATATTGTATATATATATATATGCGTTTTATATTCTTTTTAGCTGACTTTATGTCTCTAGTAGTGGTATTTAAGCAAGGACATGAACTTCTACAACAGCTTCCTGGGAGAGAAGGAATTGTGACAACATATGTGTGTCCTGTCTCTTGGAAACGAATCCCAGTACGTAGGTGTATCCACTTCTAATTTTTGAAGGCAAGAAAGTAATGCTTTCATCTGCAAAATGCCGAGAGAGTAAAAAGCTCTCTAGCGTAAGGAAAACTGGTACTTTTCTCTTCTGTAATGCTGCAGTAATGTTGCTGTTTTTTATATTATTCCAACTTTAAGATTAACCAAGAGAACACTTGTTAAATTTCTGAATAAATCTAGAACGACAGCCTTTCTTAGTTATTTCTATCCTGGAAATTCGGCGACGTTACACTACCATGGTTGCATTATTGATGCAGATTTGTGAAATGTTACGCTGGTTGGAGTTTCAAGCCAACTTAAATTTAAATTTAATTGTGTAATCTACATTTTAAATTTTGAATCTGACTTTTATTTTAGTTGCATCGCCATAAACAGTGGTTGACTTTGATAGCACCAAAAGTGCATTTGTATTCAAAGGTCTGTTTTAATAAAAAGATTTGTTTAAACCTTTCAAGTCTCTGCAGTTACTTCAGACACAGAGGTAATTCTCTTTAGGTCCCTTAGGAATTTGCAACTAGCTTATGATTCCTAAGCAAGTCAAATTCTATAAACGGAAAATAAATTTGCTTTCTCTTCAGATCCTTCATCACGAAATTTTTTTTTCTCAATACAAGCAACTTCCCCTTCTTCTTTAAATATACAGTTTGCTCAGACATTTTTATTGTTGATATCATATACCATAGTTCATACCAAGATTTCTTAAAATATTCAATTATGCGTTTTGGTACATTATGAATAAATATTTTTTGTACGTATTTACAAGTGCATATATATTAATATTTTATTCCCCTGTTTCTTTTAAATTTATTCAATTTGTGACTATTCTTTACTACTCAGTTGGTATCAAAGGACGTTTTATTTCCTAGGATTGGTTGAATTATTTTAAGCATTTGCATGAAATATTTGTTACCGAAGAATCAAAATTCAATTTAAATCATACGAATTTATTCTTTCACCTCTTTTTTGTAGCTTTCATCTGCATTATATATATTTCTTTGCAATTTGGTGAAAGGAATCCTGTTAGAAAATGTACTATCTGAATTCTAAATCCGATTTAGAACGTTCTGAGATAAAAATGGTGTTACAAGGTTTTCTACTCGAAACGATACATTTTCCAGCGTACTTATTTCGCATTAGACTGAATAGATGGGGACGAAAAAAAGTAGGGATAATATTTCCACTTTATGTTCAGATTTAAAATGTAACGAGAAATTCTTCTGTGTTAAAACTAACGAGATAATATAAATTTCTATGGAGGTGGAAAAAAAGAAGAATCACGATAATCACCTGTTCGCCACCCTAAAAAGGAAAATTTAAATCTGCTAGCTTTGTACTAGAAAACGCAAGTTCTAGAAAGCAAAGAATTGTTGCTATATTTAGTTCTTTTGATTTGTGTTTGCTTCGTTTCTTTTCAAGGAACGTTGGCTATAACAAATGCATTGCAGTAGCCCCCTCTTGGTAATTAAAATACACATTTACACTGCAAAGAAAAATAAATCAAAATCTACTAGTTATTTAATTATAAAGTAATTAATCTGCAAGTTTAAACTGAAGCAGTTAATGCAAATTGCTTTAGGTCTAATAAAAGTTTATTAGTCATTCTTTGAGAAAATTAGCTAGTTGACTTTTACAATTTAAAATAAAAAAAGAAAACCTTTCAGATTTTACATTACGCCCAAATGGGCGTTTTGTAAACGTTTCGTGTGTTATCCTTATTAATTAAATATCATGTTCTTCACTTCATGATTCACTTATAAAATTCAATTCGAAAACTAGATCACAAAATAATTTAAGAAAGTAATAACTTTAGAATTTCAGATACATAGTCGATACGCGTTGGAGATAAAAAATGTTTTTATTTTCGTACAATGTTGCCATTGTTGGCTTTGAAATCACTGAGTTTGTTAATCAAAAATTCGTTAAAAGTTTACAAAATAGGAAATAGATAATATAAACAAATTCTAAATTTAGGCTTCCAGATGCCACTGCGTTACTCAAAATTTCATGCCCCTAGGTACCGTTGTTTCTTCACAGTGCTAGAAACATGCATGCATTCACACAGATTCTTCATTATTTAATTTCTTTAAATATAATCCAGGGCTCTAATATTTGGTGGCAACAATTTGGAAAGTGAAACGCTCTTTAGAATGAACCAATGCAAAATGCCAAGGCGAAATTAATACCTTTTCTGGTCAAATTGCTCCTTTGGGCGTAACGTAATTAAACGTAAAAACTAGATTAAGAATTTTAAAGAAATTTTAGGATTAGAGTTGTGATAGTAAATGATACCAATATTATTTAATGTCACAAAAATGAAGAAACATTTTATAAATATTGAAAAAAATAAAAGAAGGGAAATGATTAAAGTAAAGATTGCTTTTTCTGCAATATTCATCATTCTCAGATTAATAAACTGAAAGGGAGAAATTTCATGTATTTTTCTAAGACTGTAACATAGAAAAAGGGGTTAAATTTTCTTAAAGGCAGATACTTCACAAAGCATTCATTCCTGTGCAGATAAGAATAAAAAGGGGCATCTATTCTTTCATTTCTGCATAGAAATTTCTCCCTTTCGAATTTTTTCGGCAGATTTGCCTACCAGTTCATGTTGATTTGCAGAAACAATTTGCAGAAAACTTACTCAGTACGATTAACAGTTTGGAAGCTTAAACCTAGGTATGAAATTATGTCTTTATCCGCTTCAAAATTTCATGGCAATTCTATTCGCAAAAATATGTAGAATGGGAAAAAAGCTTCAGAAAAATGTTACGTAGTAATAAGAGATTTTAGAATTTAAATATTGCAACAAAATAGAATTTTCACCACACAGTAAATATACCTACAAGCTTTTAAGCTTTCCAAATCGGCTGATAACTCAGTATTAGAAATATAATTTTCGATATTAGCGATTTTATTTTTCAAATCTTTTTGTGAATACCAGATCACATTCTGGAGTTTCGAGAGAATAAAATGGACACGAGATTGTATTGGCAGTTGACACACTTTTTCTTCATTAATTGGCATGCATTAAAGTTTGAATATATCTATAGATATATATTTAATTACTCAATGTACATCGGTTGATGAATAATTATTCTAAATTTATCTTATATTATTTATTAGTTTATTATATTGTTTATTTTTTACTAGCGGAAGTACCCGATGTCAGTTAAGTTAGATTGAGAGTAATGATCTAACAACAGTGAGAACGATATCTGTAT
>KK113225.1:608819-665876 GCA_000611955.2 Stegodyphus mimosarum
TTTGAAAACTTTTTCCTATCGACAGTTTGTTTCTTAATTCCTTTTAGCCTTTTCACTTCATCAGTCTCATTTTGAATTCTATAACTATACATTTTTAACTAAGACCTAAAAATTCGGTCCTAAATTTCTCGTGATTTTCATCCTTCATTTTTCCGAGCACTTTCTTATTAACTCTCGGAATTCCAAAAATATTATTTTCGGAATAATCTGATGTATCATAAAAATAAATGCTTTCCTACAAGTCTTCATAATAGTCCTCTGTTCTAATTTCATATATTAAGGAATATGTGTCAGTATACAGCAGCGTTATATTATCTCTATACTTCTTCTTCATTTGCTGATAATGGAAATCATTCATACGCGTCTTAGACAGATCTAATATTGACATTCCAATACAAATTGGCTTGTTAAAAGTTAATTTTGTTTTCTGCATGTGAAATGTTGCAAGATTGGGGGAGAAAATTATTCTGTATTTGAAATTAGGCGCAAACACAAGTTTTTTCTGCTGTTTCAGCATTACTGCACAGTTTAGTATCTACTCTTTTCCGAAAATTCCCAATCGTTTTTCCAAATATCACATTGTTCATGAGTTTAAAGAAGTCCTTTTCAAAACTATTTCGTGCTTTCGAACGTACATCTGTTTTAAGATCTATATAAGGTTTCAGCCACTCCGATTATCCAAAATGTAGAGCTCTGTAAATTTTCTTTAAAACCATACCTAACGATATGTATTGTTTAAGTGCTCTAGAATGAAGTACATATCTTACTTTGGGCTCTAAGTTAAAACCAAACGCTTTTCCGTAGACTCTAGGGGCACAATATTTACAGGTGCTAAAGGAACCTCACAGTGTGCCTCATGAATATCCTTTGGATAACCTAAATCTAATTCGAGAATATATCCTTCACTTGAATAATCAGAAATAGAATCGATATCCGCTACAGTACACCACTGGTAATTCTTTAGAGGAAATTTCTGACACATAGCCCAACCGTACAAGTTATTTGCATTCAAATATACTAATAATAGTGATTCTTTTTTATCATCATAGTCATGGATATATTTTTGATTGGCTCTAGAATAGTGTTTAGAGCATTGGGATACACCACCTCGTATTCCTTGCTCAATAAAAAGAAGCATGTCATAATCAACGAATAACTCAATTTCAACTTCAGTACATTTAAGCACTGCATCCCAAGAGAGACTTGGTACCGTAAAATATCATGCAGGATTTAATTCATAAGTTTTCATACAAAGTGATCTAAATTGTCCAAAAACGTCGGATAGTAAGAGTACCTCAGTTTTAACATACAGATCGGAGTATTCTCCCATATTTTCTATATCGAAAGAATTCCAGACTTGTTTCCTTGCTGCTCATTTAAGAGATTAAAAAACATTTTCTTGGTGGTAGAAATGTTTCTTCAAATTTCTGCATATCATTCATATAGTCATATGGGTAAATCCCTTTCCTAAGAAGTAAATAAACTTTGTCTTCATTAAAATTCCTTCTGATATGTGTAAACATTTCATCTGTTAAATTAATCAGCAGCGATTAAAGACTTGCTGGCATAAATCTGAATGTATCAATAAAAGTTAAGTTAAACTTAACTTCTCAGGCACTTCCATGAAAAAGAAATATATCTTTCTTCCTTATAAGGAATTACATGTACAGGCGCAACGTCAACTTCTATCTCTCTAACGAAAAGATGAGATTTATAACCAGAGAGATTATGAAAAATACAGGTATAAAAGTTGGTAGCTGAAGTTTTAAATTCCACAATTGGTGGGCTATGTATTTACCGGTTAGATGATCAAGGTCACAGACTTTAGGATCATAAGTTACAGTAAAACGTTTTTTGCATAAATAACATTTATCTACCCTTTTATGTAGTTCTTGCGTCAGAGAGTCAAGAGGTATTGTCGATTTTGGGTTGTTGTATATATTTTCCATAATTTTTGCTTCTTTTCTCAAGCAATCTATGAAATTTTTAGGAGCGTCCAAACCTCTGCAAATTACTGGTGGTTTCTGAAATTGATCATTGTTGCATGCAACATAATGGGAAAAACTGTTTTTGGTAAACATTCGTAAACGGGGTGCTTTGATTCGGTTGATATGTATCGACCTTTCGAACATTGCATTCAAAATCTGCGTAAATAGCAAAAAGAATGTGTAAAGAATGTTTAATATTTTTTTAAAAGTTAGCCGTTTTTCATCTGTACTTGGCATGACAACTTTGCACGGTTTTTTAAGATTACACGATTCCTCATGTCTTGAAAGCAAATTCTCATTGCGAAAGAAGAGCAAACAGCGTCTACAGATAAATTTATGTCCTTTATTTTTTGAAACTTGGCCTGATACTAATCTATAAACGTTTCTAATTAAGCAATAGTGAGCTCTATCTCCAGATTTAAAAAAAGTGAATTTATACGATTTTCTTTATGATTGTTCGTAATCACTAAAGGATAAACTATTAAATCTTTGTTAAATGAATATAAGTTGATGGTTACAGAGTTCTGTCTTTCAAATATTTTAACATCTTCTGGCTTAGTAGGAAAACTGATACCTGAAAAATTGCAATAGTTTTTAAAAGGTATGTAATGGGATATTCCATGATTGCTTGGGATTGCTTGTCACGGGATATAAACCTGAAATCGCAGCCGAGCGAAAGCACTCTTTATCAAAATTTCTCACATTGATAATGGCATTTTAGCTTTGAAAAACTTGCGGAAGCTCTAAATAAGTAGAACCGCGTAATGGTATATATTTGTTTAGTATTATCTTCATGTCAGTAATTTCTTTCAGGGACCGATCAGAATCCTTTGCTTACAAGTCTTCACTTTCTTTAACTAACTTATGAATGGCTTCATTGTAAACGACGTTGATATCAGTCGGTAGCAAAATAATTTTATTTTTTGCCTTAACCGCAATTTTTTTTCAAATATTTCTTCATTAACTTTTCTTTCATATACACAATTAACTTGAAAATTTACTTTGACAATGTTTTCTTTAAGCTTTTCTTCAGTGACATGATAAACTTCATTTCGTTTAGAATTTAAAAATTCCTTCAGTTCTAAGATATTTTCTGTATTCCTCAAAGCGTAAGTGAGAAGTCTCTTATCAAAAGCATGCTCTTTTAAAACATCTTCCTTATTTTTCTCTACTAGATTTGTTATTCTTTCTTCGCACTTTACGGTATTTTCAATAGGTCATTGGTCTCCGTTGTTTGAACTAATTGAGATGAACTACACTAGTACCTCCTCCTCCTTGCAAATTTTGTTGTAACTGAGAGCTTACTGCGTCTAAAACGACAGCCACATCTTTAATTAAATCCATTTTATCATTTTTCATTTCGGTTTCGGAAATAGGTTTTTCACGATCTGAGGTGATTTTCTGTCTTTTTACGGATTCAGCAGTGATACGCTAATCTTCATCATGTTTTCGCTTGTGGCGAGTGAGGAAGTCTAATCGTGTGTAATGTTTATGACAAAATTCACACGTATAAACATTACCTAAGTAAAAAAATTCTTCTAAAAATATATACGCACAAAAGCACAAGGTTTGTGAATGGAAGCATGCAGAATGTCTTTTAGGATTCAATCAAGTAGAAAAGCATTTTTCACACTCTTCACAATGATAAGTATTCACATCTTTCAGTTGATGGTTTAGAGCATAACGAAAATGATGTAATTGTTAATATCCACAGGAAACAAAAAGTGTAATACCAAAATTTTCAAATCACTTGCAGTACATAGAGCAAGATTTTCAAGATGCTTCTGATGCGTGAACTGCTATGGAATACATAATAGGGTCTTCAGCAGCCTACATTCATAGGTTTATCACTTCCATGAAATTGTATCTTTCCTTTGTTGTTTATTTTTGCACACCTGTTAGCAGGAAGAGAGAACAAAAAACTGTACTGTGATAAGTTTGCATAGATGTTCATTCAATGGTTTCACACAGGAGGCCGAATTCCAAATGTAATAGTGTCTCTTTCATGTCAGAGGAGAAATCCTGTTGTAACAAGATCTCATTGTTATTTATTCTGGTTTCACCTTCCAAGGTCCCCGAATGATACAAGGGGAAAGATCTTTTCACCGGGGGGCGGAATGTAGACATCTTTGTTATCAAAGTCCCACGTTGTCATGAACCGCAACTGTTAAACATTTTGTTTCATTAAAATTCATGTTGTTGTTCATAACGTACTCATTTCACCCCGGATTTACGATGGGGGCTTTGGATAGCGGGTTTGACCACTACCCCACAATACTATATTCAGGAAAGCCTTCATGACGTCACAAAGAGCTACATGCACAATTTCAACAGTTTCCATTTTCCCTGAGGTGGGGGAAAGAATTTATTTTCCAATCTTCACCAAAAGTATGCTCCACCGCTAAATTCAGGATGTTATCAACCTTCATAACCCTCTCAGCTAGAAAATGTTCTCCACCGCTAAACTAATGACGTCATTTAGTAAGAACGACATGTTCAGACAAACCCTCATAACATCACGATGAGTTTCTTCTCTACTCTTTGTCGAAACTGGCAGACTTTGCTCCACTGCTAAATACGTGACGTTATTCCTCAGAGCATGTGTCTGTTGAAACATTTGTTCCACCGCAGAGTGAATCATATCATCCTCCCCCGCTAAAACAATGATCTCATTCTCCACCCAAAAATAATAACATCAATCTTCACCGCTAAAACAACGATCTCATTCTCCACTGCTTTCTCCACCGAAAAACCATAACGTCATACTCCACCGCTAAAGTAATAACATCGTGTTCCACCGCAAAAGTAATGGCATCATGCTCCACCGCTAGAGTAATGACGTTAAATCTGTGACGTCATTTCTCAGAGCAACTATCAGCTGAAAGATTTGCTCCACCGCTTAATGAGTCATATCAATTTTCGCCGCTAAAATAATGATCTCATTCTCCACCGCAAAAATAACAGCGTTAATTTCCACCCTAAATCAATGATCTCATTCTCCACTTCAAAAATAATAACATCAATCCCCCCGCTAAAAAAATAATCTCATTCTCCACTGCTTGCTCCATCTCAAAATAGTGACGTCATACCCCACTACTAAAGTAAGAACATCGGGATCCACCACAAACGTAATGGCGTCATGTTGTTCTCCGCCGCATGCTTCACTGCAAAAGCAATGACGTGTTGCTCCACCGCTAGAGCAATCATTTTTCGCCGCTGAATTTTTTATGTTCGAATATAATTAACATTATAATTCATATTCATAAATTAAATAATTTATATAGATAATATTCATAATAATTACAATGTATTTGCTTCAATGACCTTTAAATAGCTATAATGACACATTTTTTTATTGAAATGTATAATTATAGTGCAAGGGCATTGTTCCAAAGTGAAGTTTCATTAAGTCGTATTGTTGAACACTTCAGAATTATAATTGACGAAAAACATACGATACCGATGTGATGTCATTTCCGGTATAGAAGCTATCGTCAAACAACGGAATTCGGAAATGGATATGTTTATGACGTTATTACTGCTAAAATAACCAGCAGAAATCAAGTCAACTTTAGAAAAGGCCGTGCTCTCTAACGTCACTCCCGTCAAGAAGCAGGAATACACAACTCAACTCTTCCAGAATTCCGAAGCAGCAGGAGAATACAACTCAACTGTTCCAGAATTCTGACGCAGCAGGAGAATACAACTCAACTGTTCCAGAACCAATAAAATTATACTACTATCTTAGATCATTTGATTTAACTTAGCTGCTAAACTGTGACCTTGATGAAAAAAGGCGGGACACTGCTTAAGTATATCGGAATGAGTCATTATCTTTTCATCAATAGCTTTCCGAAACTGATCATTTTTGGAACTAACCACGCTATGTTAGTACTTCCTTGTTCGGAGCCAATTTCGTTGCTATTAATACGTTTATAACGCCTTATTATTGCTATGATCAGAACTGTAAATCCAATTATGTCGAATCAAAGGGTTGCGTTAGTGTTTATTAATTTCCAAAAGATGACTCAAAAAATTATTGTGGCTTTGAACAATTCCTCAAGCGAATTTCGTTCTAAGTAAAAACAAGTGTTTGCAAAAACGCTTCCGATGCTGTAGCTAAAGAAAATGCTTTTAGTAATAAGGATGGAATAATCTTGCGAATGCTTAGAAAATTGTCCATGCTGAAATAGTATTTTGCCCTTGTGACTTTCTTATATTTGATGACATTAAAAGGAATGTGAATTTGGATGTATCGAGGAGTTTTTGTAATAGTTGCTTTATAGTTTTAATCTATATGCAGGTTTTTTAAGAGTTAGTACAAGTTTTAATATACATTGCTTGAAATTTTTTTTATGCGGTACAAAAGTTATTTAATGGTTGAAGGTAGAGGTTATGTCACTTTTCCAATGACCTTCGTAAATTCTTCGACATCATAATTAGAGGTAGTCTTAAGAAAATATCCACATTAATATTTGATGTTAAAATCCACAATTATTGCGTATTTAAAATACTTTAGTTTTACTATTGTTGTGACTTAGCTCCCTTATTTGATATTAACATCAGATCAAGATGACGAATTTTTATTATGGCGAGAAGCGTAGAATGAGCTCAATGGCCATAATGAGTTCAATGGACTGTCCTTGCTTCGATGAAAGAGCAATTATCATCTAGTTATAAAAAAATTGCTGTCTATTTTCTTATTAACCAGGTTTAAAATCTTCCAGACTAATTCGGTTCCTTGAAGTCAAGATTAATTCGGTTCTTTGAACCTTAGACTCAACGACACAATTTTTGATAGAATTTTGGGGATTCAGAAGAGCTAAACAAGAAAATTGAAAATGTATTCCAAGAATTTCCTTCTAAGAAATCATTCAGAAATTCAATGAATACACTTAGAGATAAGAAGTATTCAAAAGAATGCAAAATTTCTAGACTTTGATTTATGAATTCATTTTTAATCTTCGCGTGTACTTTGTGTCCACGCGCATTATTATGCTAAAATGAAAACAAAGCATTTGTACATACCGTTACGAATCTGTGTGTATAGATAGAAGATTTTAGTGCAATGCATACGTGAAATTGTACTTTTCTGTGTAATATAACATGAAATATGTAGAGAGACAAGCTATGCCAAAAAAGTAAGAATACAGGGACAAATCCATTTAACATTGAGTACATGGGTATCTCGGTAACTTGGCGAGATATTGCCAAACTAGCTAAGGTATTGGCGACTAATTTTTTTATTCCAAATTTCGTAAGAAATCGGAAAAAGTCGCCAAACGTGGGGACCATTTGGCGACATTTGGGTCCGCTCCCTGTGTCACCGTAATAGATATTATAATTGGCTAACTGTGATTGATTACTATACTAGCTGAAACCGGAATTTGGTTCTCATATTGCCTTTCAGGAATTTTGAGTATTAAGTACTAGAAATATCTCGGCGGCTTTGTGAAAACTATATAAGGCCAAAGAGAACATTTGCTTTCAATTGTTGTTAGCGCTAAGCTTGAGTACCACACACTATCTCCGGTTTAGCTGCGCTTTGCATTGCGTTGTGTTTAACATTCGTTGTAATTGGAAGTGTAACTATAGATTATACTTTATGTTACATTTATACTTTATATTATTATACTATATTGTAAAGAGTTGTACGACTATCTTTGTGGGAAGTTTCGGATCTCTGAAGTGTTTATTCTTGGAATAATTCTTATCCACCTATCATCAGAGCTGTGGGCATTCAATCTATTACAAACCCCTACTCAATCAATAATACTTATGTATTTCCATAAATAGTCTAGATACCATCCAAATCTATAAAATATTACCAGAAAGTATTAAAAATCTGCAGTTTGAAAAGATGCATTAGGGTTATATCTTACATAAACTATTTTATTGATTTTGATTAAAAGAAAAGTAGTTGTCAATTTGGGTTATTTCGCATTCATCGGGCACTCTCTGTTTTAAATTGCTGTGCTTAAAATATGTCTTAAAAATCAAATGTCAAATATCTTAAATATTATTATAAATAATTTTATTTTGAAGTGATTTTTTATTGCAGAAAAAGACGACTTCTGAATTTTAATTTTCTGAAACGCGACTTCTGAATTTTCTCTCTCAGTCGCGGTAGGGAGATTTAAACATTCGGATCTTCATCGAATAACTTTACATGACCCTTGTTTTTGACCTCATACGTATTTCAAAATAAATCCGCGAGAATATATTTGCTAATGATTAACAGCAAAGTTGCAAGCCTTCTTTACTCTTGATAATTTGCAAGAACAAGGAATCCCAGATATTCTGCTCCGTGATATATTACATTCTCTACTACCTTCTTGTGAAATTCAAGGATAAAAATCTCAGAAGGATTACAATTTCGTAATAACTTTTGGTCACGAATCTTATGCTCTAAGAAGTCTTCGGGAACATACAGCTACAGAATTTTACCCTAGCAACTAATACATAACACAGAAGATTATCCCTTTCCGTATGTCATTAAGGAAGAAAAGAAAGTACTTCTCCCATAGCGTGTGTCTACAGAAACGATATTTCCTATCTGGTGGCTGCAGAATAATGACAAGAAACTTCTTTATCTGGCATTTTTTGTATAGAGCCTCATTATGCGTATGTCAACGGGCCTGTTCTTTTTCCACTAGCATGAGCTTGGTGCACTTTTTCATTCTTTATAAACTATTCCTTCAGTATTATGGCAAGCAGGATTTCCTTGAATAAATTTCTCCGTCAAATATGATCCTAAATCTATGCTGTTGCTTTGATTTTTAGGCTTAGTTAAAAGTTCAAAAAGAGTGATTTAATGCCATTGTTAGTCTTGATTGTTCTAATTATCTACCTCAATGAATTCACAATTTTATGACAAATTCGATTTTCTTGAATTCTGACATTTTTAGATCAAATGTTAATTTGAAAATAATACTTTGCGTTTTTCAACAAATTGAGTTGTTTTGTTTTCATATTTTTTAAAATTATTTAATACTATTGGCATTATGATAGGATAGCTGGCTCTCAGGGTTGGGTGCAAGTCCGAAGCAGAAGACGGGTATGAAACTTCTGGATACGTCAATCAAAAGTGCGACGAAACTCGGCTTACTGTCAAAGTCTTACTTTCAATTTAAGATCCCAAGATCTTCACCAGCGGCAGGAGCAAACATTTCTTGGTGTGAAGAATTTATAGATTTCGTCTAAGATTCTGATCATTCGAAGAATTTGTTGATTTTATACAGGATTCTGATCATTCGATGAATTCAAAGACTTGATCTAGGACAATGTTCATTCGAAGTTGACTTGATCTAAGATTTAGATCATTCAAGAATTTGTACATTTTACATAGGATTCTGATCATTCGATGAATTCGCAGATTTTATCTAGGATTCTGATCATTCGATGTATTTGTATGAATCTGTAGATTTGATTGGGCTTTTGCGATTAAAATAATTCTTTTAACATACGAGGTCGATGAAAAACATGATCGAATTTTTGCGGATTTCTTGGAGAAGGGTTAATTACTCTTGATAAGTCCCACTTCAGAGAAATCGGCAATAATTTAATCGCTTTCTAATGTTCTACCTTATTTTTATGTACTTACTATTCTATTTCTTTTTATAAAATGTAGGATTTTAATGCATAACTGTACAAATTTTAAACTTCTTTTAAGAGTTTCTTACAAGTTTTCATTGTTTTAACACAGTTCACTTAAGTATAATTTAATTTCTTATTATATATATATATATATATATATATACGTATATATACCCACACACGCATATATATATGTCTTCATTGGAAATACGTTTCATCTATTTCTCATACCGTCGTGGGACTTTATCTTCAGTTCAAATAAATTGCTTTCATCGCTTTATGGTATGAAGCATTTCTCCGTATTAGTTTTCTTTGCATATTAAGACATATTCCGTTTCTAGATATTATCTTTGTAATTCTGAAAGTAGGTGCTTCATCTGCTTTGTGTTTTCTTCGTATGCTTTCAGTCTTCTTCAGTCATGTGTTCTCTATGCACTTTTTTTATGATCGATTATTTCATCAAAAGGAATTGTTTGTAAGTTTGTAGCATTGTTTATTTTTTCCATGGTAAATATATATATATATATATATGTAACAGAAAAAGTACAGTTTTTCCTATAAAATACTCAGTATTACTATAAATCAATATTTTTATGAAATATATTCAGCATTGCCGAAATGTCTAATTATTTAATTTATCGTAAAATCTCCAGTTACTTAATTCTCTGCTTCACAAAGAACTTTGCTGATTGTTATGCTGTGAAGTTGTACATGTTATGATAGGGCATACAGTTATCACAATAATAAAAATTAATGTCCTCGATAGTTTGTGGAAGTTATTTAAAATGTAGAAATCCTGACGCCGTTTTTCTTATTAACACAGAAAAGAGAAAGGAAAATATCTCCATGTCCATTTATTTTTTAAAACTATCGTAGAATTTAAGTTTATTCGGAAGTAAAATTCAACAGGTAATTATTCAAAATGAGAAAGTAAATAATATTCCATTACGAACATACTAATTCATAACAAGATATTACATGGAGAATAATTCCAAGTATTGTCGAAGCTATTAGGAAAGAAAGAAAATAAAATGTGAATGGAAATAGAAGATACTTTTCTCTATGAAATCTCACTGAGGAAATAAAAAAGCCCAAACTTTTATGCCCTCCGAAGTTTCGAAACGGGGATGAAAGTTTTTCCAACAGTTTCTTCCAAAGCAGTTTCTAAAGAGTTGATAGAAAACAGAAAGTATGCAGCAAATTATGAATAGGAAAAGTGCTATAAAATGTAATGTAATAAAAAAAGCGTTGCCGGAAAGCGGGTGGCAGCATATTCTTTTAGGCATCCGGGAAAGCAGCTCCTTTATTAGGTGCTTTTTACAGTTTTGGATGCGGTTTCAATGCTCGTAATTTCTCTCCTCTAGGTTTTGGTCGAAGTAAAGCATAGTTTGCGACTTTCAGGTATAGAATGAATTTATTCCGAAATCTAAAAAGATCATTCCTTCAAGTTTATATTGCCTTACGAGGTCTTAATATGATTTCAGAAACCAATTATTAAGAGTTTCAAATCGCAACAGTAATAGAAGCGATGGTGATCTGAGGAAGCCTTTTTAAGCTTCGAAGGCATAAAGGAAAGAATTTAAATGTTTTTAGCATGCATTAGTTTTGTAATTAAACGGGAAATTTTAATTTAGAATATAAATAGTAGGAATTTTTTTGAGGAACTTGTAAGGTTTATCCTAAGTTTATTAACAGTTATTTTAAGTTTTGTATCTTTCCTATCTTTTTCTAACTTCAGCTTACAATTTCTTGCCAGAATGTAAATTCAGAAACACAGTTAATGCAAATGAGAAAGAGTACTATTTAAGCCGTGACTTCACCGATTTCGAGAGAGAGAGTCCGATTCCCTGACTAGTGCGCGTTTGCCTTTTGGCTACGTCTCTCTTAGCTATTGTTACGCTCGGCCATACCTTAGACCTTTGCTTGGCTTCGCCGATTTATTTAATACAACTAGTTAGATCTCTGATAGCTTCGGCTATACCTTTTAAATAGCTTAGTTAAGATAGTTTTAGTTTAAATTATTATTATTTTAAGTTCTAGCCCGAGTGGAGGCTTTGTGTAAAGTTCTAACTAGGAACTGGCTGAAAATATACTGAAAAATAAAGGGTTTTAAACCTTACTTAAGTCTTACGTGTTCTGTTCACACACTTAAGCGATTATTCGTTTGTTAGTGTTCGTGGGGTTCTAAGTTAAAACTTTAGGATTAAATAGTAAAACCCCACAAGCTCTATTGCACTGTAGATGCATGTTAAGTAAATCATTGAAATGAAATGTAGTAAGTTTAGTGAGTATGAAATGGTAACCAGACCTACTGGGAGCCTTGTGACGTTTCGTGAGAAGATGAACACACATAGAAAGGGTGTAAAAGCTCCTTTATTTTATCATAAATAAGTAACTTATGGCACGGTTTTAGTGCATACAACTGAAACGCCGTCTACTTGCGGTGAGACTTAAAACGATAACAATAAATTAAAAAAGTAAGGATATAGTGCTAGCTTACATAGCTTAATTTTAGTCTAACAGGCTGATTCAGAAACTTACACCGAAATACTAAGTACAGAGCCAGATTGTGTAGCCGTTTCTAAGATTAACAGCTGGAAAACAGCTATCGAACGTGCACTTTCACTGGCGAAATCACGTTCTGCCTAATCCTTTCATTTCAACAGTTTAAATACTCTCATTCGCCTACTTGATTTACATCCTGGCGAGGAAATACGAGGGAATGTAAGAGGATTCAGGAGAGGCTTACAAATTTAAATTAAAATAACTGTTGGTGAAACTAAATAGCACCCTATAAATGATTCAGATCTTATCATACCATTCAGAAACATGTTTTACGCTTTAAATAACAAGCATTAAGTACCATTTGGGAGGTGCAAATATTCATCTTTGAAAGGTTTACCTAATCAACTATCTCATACAAAGCCGAAAAATCATTAGTACTAGATAGGAAAATGCTTCAAGAGCTAAGAAATGCGAGTGAAATTTATGTTTAAATACCTTAAGTGTTCTTTATTTACCTCTGTGTCTAATGCATAGAAGATGCAAATTTTACCTCCAAGGAGAAAACAGAAACACTTTATTTATAGGAGTAACTAAGTGAATTCCCTCCAGAATCTTTTTACCCATCCGTAAACTAACACTTAAATGAACCATGGATACACAAGAAACGAACATTATTGATGGAACGATTTAACGACATCTCAAGAGCTTTGTAACCGTTCTTGCAAAATTGATATTCTAAGGTTTCAGTTCTACTTTCCTAAACATATACACAATGTCGAAGGTGATATTTAGTCAGGATTCTCTTTTTCTTTCGCGAAAAGAAAATTTTGAATTAGACTAAGGTAAATCCCTAAGGATATGTAAATTTGAAAGCTTATCTTTAAGAGAGACATAGAGTGAGTTAAATGAAAGTAAGGCAGCCATTTGAAATATTGTTATTTTCTGAGAAGTTTTTTTTTTTATACCGATTCACAAACTTCTGAGATTCTTTTACGCTACTGTTAATATTTATTTCAATGGTATTTGTTGTGATAGTTTAATTATGTGAAGGTTGCATTTAGATCTAATCGTCTTTTTGTAAGTCTTTTTAACTCGATTTGTAATTATTTTAGTTTGAAATTATTTGAGTGAAATGTAACGCACTCGTCGTCATTTCTATACACGATGTTAATTATCTCTTCTCACAGTATATCTTCCACAGGAAAATTATTTGACCTAGTTCGGAATCAACATTTATTATTAGAATTATTATATGTAGCGCAATATTATCTCAAGATTTAAAGTTCCATTTGCAAATTTGCAGGTAAAGTATTCTTACTTATGTTGTTAAATTATTATAATTAATTACGTTTTTCATTTTTATGTTTATGTCAGTTCTGTTTTTTATCTTTATGTTTTTGGTATGTTATATCTAATTATATCAACAGTTTTCTTTATGCGTCAAAGCTGATCAAAGTTTCATTTGTGAACCGAAGTTTAAATTAATAGTTAAGTACCTGCAGCACTTCCTTCTCTGATGCTTAAAAAAGATTCAAACCACTCAGGTCTTAATTTAAAGAAATCGTATCACAATATAGGAAGGATCAACAATATCGTTGCAAAATATTTAATAAATATTTTTGACTTTTTTATTCCTTTGCTTTCATTTATGAACTCAATTTAGTGATTTTAGGACCTGTTTTATTGTATCTACCGGGGTCGACTGGGAGAAAAGCCGACGTTCTGGCTAGGTCAAGTTGAAGGACAATAGACAGACTCAACATCTGGAGAAAATTTAACAGTCTTCACTGTGACTAGAATCTTCGTTTATTCGGTGGTAGGTTCAGGCTCAGCAGGGACCATATGGTACTGTCTTGTTTGCCCCTTGGTTTCGGGGACGTTACATTGTCGATATCGAATGTTATCCTTGAGAGTTTGGCTCCCATTGGTCAACACTGGGGGAACGGCCGACGTCAAAATATATCCTAAGCGTTTTTCTGTGTATGCTTGCCGTCCGCCATTGTCTTTGTGTTGCATTTTCCAGACCTTATGAAACAAAAATCGTCTCCCTGGGTTGACTGGGGGTTATACATCCTTGGATGGCCGCTAGAGCATGGGGCGTTAAAACGTGTTAAGACGGCCATCGAGCCAGCCAGGTCTGGGCGACCCTTTCTCTTAGTTTAGTTTCTCTGTTTATATACACATATATAAATTTTAATTTTAATATCGATTATCCCCTAGGAAATGAAGAGTAATTTTTTTTGGAATAAGAGACTTATTAAAAGTTAATTCCTTATAAAATTGAGATTACGCTATGGAACGTTTTTACACGGTGGTGAAGAATCATCATTCACCTCCAAAAGGGAGTTCTGACGCCACTGTAGAATCATTTTAGAATTTTTCGAAACAAGAAAATCGAAGAAATGGACAATGCCCTCGCCGGGATTTGAACCTCAGACTTCTTGAACACGCGCCGAGTGTGCTGACCATTACACCATGATGGCATGCTTAGAAATCGGGAGAAATCATTTATAAAGTAATTAAATGCATTTAAGCAAATAATAATAATAATGATAAAAACCAACAATTAAAAAATTGAAAGAGCTCAGATTTTAACGGTCACTCAAAAGCGGTTAAGAGTTTAACCGTTAAGATTTTTCTGCGCTCTCGCTGAGCTCGTAATCTACCAGCCTGCTGTTGCGCTCACGGTTACTAATCTATTTCTTTTTGTCTTTTTAGCTTTACTATTAAGCGTCATTTTCTTACACCGTACACAATCCAACAGAAATATTACAAAAATTTTAAAAGCAGCACATGTTTAGAATTCCGGATAGTGTTACGCATTGGCATGGGCACTTCTGTATGTTTTTCAGTCTCTTGTCAGTTTCTTAGATCAATGCTCAGTTTTTTAGTAAGATTATAAGG
This sequence comes from Stegodyphus mimosarum, assembly GCA_000611955.2. Classification (NCBI taxonomy): domain Eukaryota; kingdom Metazoa; phylum Arthropoda; class Arachnida; order Araneae; family Eresidae; genus Stegodyphus; species Stegodyphus mimosarum. The sequence continues at coordinate 623,813 of KK113225.1, forward strand.
TATATCTCCCACATTCTTAGCGTGCCTTCGTGGTGTAATGGTCAGCACACTGAGTCGGTATTTCAGAGGTCCGCGGTTCGATTCCCGGCGAAGGCGTTGCACATTTTTCATGACTCCTGTGTCAAAAAAATACCTAATGTCTCTACAGTGGCGCCCGAACTAAAAGGGTTGTGGATGATGACTCTCCACACCCAGGATTTGGCGACTAGGTCCCCTAAAACCCTAGTCGCCCTTTAAAAAGGGCAGTATATAAGGTATATCTCCCACATTCTTAGCGTGCCTTCGTGGTGTAATGGTCAGCACACTGAGCCGGTATTTCAGAGGTCCGCGGTTCGATTCCCGGCGAAGGCGTTGCACATTTTTCATGACTCCTGTGTCAAAAAAATACCTAATGTCTCTCAATTTCTCGCAATTTTTTTTTCGTCTTTTCATCACTAATGTTTTGTGTGTTAAATTTATGAACTAAATATCATCTTCTTCGCACTTATGCCCCTTAAAATTAAGTTGAATAGCTAAATCGTAAAATATTTAAAAACAGCTTATCTTTAGAAGCTCCGATATAAATTTTCGCGCTGTGGAGATAGCAAAGGGTTAATACGTACAGTTACGATTTCATATCATTGAGTTTGTTAAAAATTTATAAACGTTTTAGAAAATCTGAAATAAAAAGTTCGAAATTTGGACTTCCAGTTGCATACGTTCGGGTAGAGGACTACGTTATTCAAAATTTTATGGTCCTAAGCACAGTTGTTTTTTTCACGGTGCGAGAAACATACGTACATTCATGCAGATGCTTTATTATTTAATTTCTTTAAAATTTTATATACTTCGTGGCAACAATTTGAAAAGTGATTCAGACATTTAAAATAATACGACGCCAAATCATGTTTCGAGAAAAATAGCCCATTCCGACTCACGTCCTTTTGGGTAATAAAATGAATTATTGTTGATTCAATGAAAAAAAAAAAAAAAGCTGACCTTTCTAGGGCAATCAATCCTTTTTCACCAAATCATCAATAATTAGCAAAAATTATCGCTTTTCGTTTCTTTCATATACTTGAATGAAATCCAATTAAAAATGCGAAGAAATATATTAAGAAATATTAAAATTTTTTGTATCAGTTAATTCTCAGATGTAAATTCTCCGACGAAAAGAAACTTAAGATAAAAATCCGACAGGGCAAAAAATGGAGAAATACCAATATTTAAAAACTAAGTCGGTAAAACAAACATTTATTGCAAATAATATATATAAATGGTAAATTAAACACTGATGAAAGTCATTAAGTTATTCACAAATTTCAATAGAATTTTATGAATTTTATGAATTAAATTTACAAAGGCCAAAAATTAGAATTTTTGTTTCTTCTACAAAGGCGTCTTAAACTGTCATTTCTCTATTCAAAAAGGCAGATTCGTTAAAAACAATGAGCTGAGGACGCTTAGAGATGCGATATCAACTCTCGTGCAACCAACACTTCCTGCTTTACCCTCCTTTCGGTTTCGGATAATGAGATCATTAAATATTAGTTTAAATACTAAATTTGAAACTTATTGCTAAGTTATTGCTAAATAAAGTTGCTGGATTTTAAGAGTGAAATTAATAAATTGAATAGGAATTTTATTTTCCAAAAGGACTGGTGTAACTAGAATTATTTAATCTTTTAAATAAATTCTATACAATCGTTTTTGATTCTATTAATTTAAATAAGCACAGTGTTCCCAATAACTTTCTTTATAAGTTGATGTGTCAGTTAATTAGTTTAATAGCAGTAAATTTAAAATCGCTTATTTTATCAAAAGTTTAATTTGTTGTAGTTGAGGTCTTGTAGATTTAAGTAATCATTTCTTGTTGATTTCTTCCAGTTTTATTAAGAATTAAGCAATAAAGATAAATTTAGAATTTTTTTTTATGAACTCAAAATTATTGATAACCTTAATATTATCAATGTGTCTGAAGGTATTTGCAAAACGTTTTAAATTAGTTTTGTGCAGAGATAGTTGAAACTGAAATTTTGTGGTAAACAAGCACGGTTACAAATGCGTGTTGAGACGTTCGCTACTATGCGGAGCACATTTATTCATTTTCGAAACAGTGTTAGTAAATTTAATAAAGTTGTGAAAGAATACACAATTAAGGAAATCTTTCCGTTTGTCTTTTGCTAAAATTGTAAGCATTTCAGAAAATAAAATTGAAATAGTGGTAGAATAATGCAAATTTCTGTCAATGGAAGTGTAGTGTACATGTTTTCAAAATTATACCAGTTCATTTCTTTCATGTCGAGGTCTTACGTTCAGAACCATCTCTATAAATATCGCTGCTACTAAATGTGCCTTTCCTTTCTGCTTTCTTTTCGCTCATATCATTTACCCATCTGCTGTCTTCCCTTGTCTAAAGATGTGATAAATGGCATAAAAGTATGGGATGCAAATCGCACACATAATGATGTCTAAATGAGAATACGCATCTCAAAAGTGACTTGCAATAAATTCTATGTTGTCTAAGCTACGTTTGCAAGTTTTCTTTCTCGATTTTGCCCCTATGATGCCACCAACTGTCACCGAGTTAATGCAAGGATCATCATTCTAATGAGTAGCAAAGAGTCATCACCAAGATTTACAGGATTCATTACACATATATAAGATTAACAGGAATTTTAATGCAAATTTGCATTTCAATTTGGTTATTCTCGTTTTTGTCCTAAAAATAGCAACTGCTTATATTAAACAACTCTAAACTGCGTCATCTGAAAATCAATCGCTGTCATGTGGTTCTTGCATAACGCTAATGATGCAGCATACATACTGATAAAAGTGTTTTGACCGATAATAATTTTAAAGAGTTGTGATTCACCAATCAAAATCAATCATTAAATTAAAGTTCAATATATTACAATTAAAGTAAAATCAAGTAAAATTTTAAATCAAAGTAAAGGTCAATGTATTACAATTAAATTAAAGTAAAACGTTAATTCAAAGTCAAATCAAGGTAAGGTTCAATACACTACAATCGAAGTAAAGTTAAATCAAAACCAAATGATTTAAACGGGGGTTTTAAGGTATTATAGTTTTAAGTTATTGTTTTAAATCAAAGTTAAATCAAAGTAAAGTTCAGTATATCACAATCATAGTAAACCTAAATCAAAACCAAATGATTTTGAGTGGGGATTTTATCTTGAAGACGTTGTGGGAGTTTAACTGCTACTGGACTCTTGAACTCTTATTTACTTTCTAACTACAACGTTAACTAAAAAGAAACTTTATGTATCTGACTGTAATCGTAACTGAACTTCAGACATTTAGTGGTGTAAACTCGCCGATAATCGTGAGCAGATTACGCTGCTCCTCTTGTTTTCAACTTCTCTTGAAGTAACTTTTCGAAGTTCTACACGGTATCAATGCATTTTTTCAAGAACAGGTGCTTACTGCGACAATTTATCTGTGCTGATTAAAAATATTTTTGTCAACGAAATTAAAGAAGCATTTAAATCGGGCACGAATACCGTTATCTTTTATGCGCCAAGATCTGTCACTTCGTAAATCATGCTGTCCTGGAATTCACGAATTTCATGTTTAACTCAGGAATTTTCTTCACACATAAATGAAAGATGTTTTTATAATATTCGTCAGTCACCCATTGCTCTTCTTGCGTAAGAATATTTATTTATACCCTGCGTAATATGAGTCAAATCTTCCAATATTTTATTTATGTGGGTTTACTGTTATGTCCCAAATTACTTTCAGTCGTATCACTCAGAGTTACGATTGCGTTTAGGTATATTTCTCCCCATTTTGGTAAAAAGGAATATCCATAGTGCCGAGAATATGATGCCCCTGTCACGTTTAATGTCTCAAAACAAAACATTCCGGTTTTCTCTGAAAGGCTGCGTTATTAACGGCCATGAATAACAGGGCAAAAGCTATCCTCGCATCCCAGGCCTTTTGTCTATGAAAGTATCTCTGTGAACCTTTCTCTTTATACGGAGAATGATGAAGATGATTACAGCCGTATCGCATCGTTAGGTTCTGCCATGAAGATTACGTAGTGTGTAAGTGAGAAGCTCTAGTAAAAGTGGCATTCTCTACTTCAGGTTGATTGCTTCCTCTGAAATGGAAGACTGAATTTCTTTGATACCTAGAAGCTGGCGATCATCACTCGTGACCAAAAAAGAGGTCAAGTATTATGTATTGTTTGTGCAGGGAATTGTCTTATTCATTTACGCTAAAAGTTGTAGTAACCGCGAACTCTATTGAAACAGTTCCATTTGCGTACAGGTAATGCTAATTTAAAACACATCATTTAGTATCTCTAGTTATCATACTTTTAAAAATATTTTTTATCAAACTTTATTCAATTCCCGTTCTTAAATTTTCTTATTGCGCTCCTATATTTTACATCATTAAAATTATTATTTCCCTTCCTCTTCGTTTGACATTTTGATTGTCTTCTGTAGCTACATTTTGTTCATAAATTCGTTCAATCTGTGTAATTTGTTATGTTGGCTAAGCGCTAGTTATTACTAATATTTCATATGCTACAGACGTACTAGTTATTCGTATCCTAATTTTGTGTTAAAGGGAAACGTCATATGTACTTAATAATATGTCATAATTTCGAATACAGTCGCGATGGCTGAGTGGTAAGGCTAAAGAAGTATATATATACATATATGTACAGAATATATGTATTCTGAGTTTTTTCCCTATCTCTATCTATCTATCTATATACATAGATATAAATACATAGATAGATAGATAGATAGGTAGATGGATAGATAGATGGATAGACATAGATGCATTATTTAGAGACAGAAAGATAGGTTAAAAATCAAAACATAATCTAAGCAAATTCAGATACCTTATTGAATTCTGAATAATGGTATGCCAAAATGTGGCAAAATTGTTAGGTTTTTATTATAGTAATTATGACGTTGTTTTTGTGACTATTCTCCCTTGTCTGATATCAGAGCAAGCCCACGAAATTCATCCTTGCAAGGAGGCAAGGTTTTGCCTGTCGTCCGCAAAAGCTTTAGAACCATACAGGCGACAATGCGACTTTACTCAGTTCACCCCAAAGTTTGAAGGAGAGCACTCCAAGAAGATTTATCCGAGGGTCTCCCACCTTTCTTCCCTACCTCCGTCCTCTCGAGACGACTTCTGGCTAGCTGCATATTTAGCATTCCCTCATTTCGCACAGACACTATATATTTAGAAACATTCATGCCTTCTCCAATATTCGAACCCGGCTTTTCGGTACGCCTAGTCAGAGACATTAACCACTATCCCGTTGTGCGGCATAGTAATTATGTTTATAAATTATAGCCAATACATGACTTTGATTCTCATTTTTGATTGCTCTTATGATACTGACAAAAATTTTATGAATTCAGATAACTGTATTTCTTTACACTCGCTTTAAAAACAAACTACATAATAATTTTGTTTAATTCTTCCTGTTACATATTCTACTTTTGGCTTCTGTGCTTCTTCTTCTTTTTGTTGCTTATTCTAAATAAATTTAGGCAATGCCTCTTTCCTATTGTAGGGGCTGATTAAATGCAAATACTGATTTAATATTAATTCAATTTACGCTTTTCCTGGTTTAAAATTAATTTTATTTGTGAATTTTTTCAATTGAGAAATTTGGTTTTTCTTTCTTTTAAATTTCTCGCTATATTAGTCTCTGATAAAGATATGCTGGTAAGTGTTTAGAATTTGTTCATGTATTTGAAATGATATTTGTACGTATTTTGTTTATTCTCTGCCTTGGCTTGTCTTGAGATCCTATAACAACTACCTCATTGTTTTTATTTGCTTGTTTAAAGCAATGGTTGTTTTCAGTTGGAATTTTCTTTTTTGTACCATAGCTTAAATTTTTTATAGATTTTAATAATTAAGGCCACTGAATATAATCAGTGCATAATTTGAGTTTGGTTTTTGAAATAATTTTTTAAATTGTTAAAGTTATATATGTATATTAATATGTGTGTGTGTATGTATGTACGTATATTAAACAAGTGGATGAAAACACAAGGGGAAAATAAGCAAGAGATTGACAGCTTAAAATCGAAGTATTTGTCGAATAGCAAGTGATTTACAAGTCTTTCTTGGCGAATGAAACGAAAACGAATTGAAGTTTGAAATTCTGTATTAGCATGGACCGTAGTATTCATAATACGCAAACAAAGATTTACGTATTAAATGTACCACGCAATTATCTAACTTGATAAAACATTTCTTAGATTTACTACCCCATTCGAAAGCAGTCAAAGGAAACACGTTACATCGAACCCAAATTTAGACCAGTTAATTTAGTTGATTATGGCAAAGTGCGCAAGGGCTATCTGCCTAAAAGGAGGGATGACTTCATTTAGGATTTTCTAAGGGAAACCGGCTCCTTTTGACGTTATACATGGAGAGAACCACGAAAGCATTCATGCAGCTAGCTCGTTGGCCTAAAAATGAGCCAAGCCCGGAGCTACTAATGCTCAGAGATTTTACCTCTCGGCTGCTGCTGGGCCTCAACTTCAATCCAGACACTCAAAAGCCTGAAAAAAAGTTAGAACCTCGAATGGAATAGAATCGTAGCAAGAAGAATGATTTTTTTCCGAAATCATTTTCAAGGCAAGAAATTAAAGGCATATAATAATGCAAGTAGATTGATCGAAACGTTCTTCACTTAATGCATTTTAAAATATAAAAAAATATTATGATATTTATAAATAGCATATGTTTAGAAATTTTTGGATGAGCTTTTCCTTCTAATTTATTTGTGTAACAATATAGCGAGAATAATCAAATTATAGAATGTTTTACTTATTACACTGATTTCTTTACACGTAATCGCATACCGCACATAAACAAGCAAACTAAGGGCGCGGGAAAGAACTTGTAAAAATACAAAGTTATATTATATGGTGGAAAGTTTTGTTATATGATGGATGGTGTTTGAAATCATTTTATTCGATTTATATATTATATTCGAAAACTATTTTATAAGTCTTAATTTGCATAAAAACTTACTTGTGCGTATAATAACTGTTTAATCTTACCGTCCGAGTTGTTAAAACTACTTAACAAACAAAATTTCACTATAAACCAAACGGAGTGTGGTATTTTTCTGACCAGACTACGAAACAGCTGATGAAAAACTTTAAAACTTGCAGCCTTCTATGAGCATTACGTGAATTTTTCTTTTCAGTAATTCTATTCGCTAAACGCAGACTTCGGTCGCTTCCCCTTTTGGATGACTTTTCGCCGGCGACGTGCGTTTCTTGAGTTGTTCTCTAACTGCAGTTAGCATACATACGCACAGATTAGTTTCAGTAAACGTTATGAGACTAATCTAGGGAGGATTGCAACTATGGATAGAAATTGCAAACTAAAGGGTCGCTTACTTGTCGACAATTACTGGTAGCAGCCAGACAGTCTGACTTAAAATGTAGAGATATCACAATCATCTACAATCGCAGTTGTAGTTATTTTTCGCATTTAAACAGCATTTACACTTTTTACAGCGTACACTACGAAAACCAAAAAAAGAAAAGTGACAGTTCTATATCTCCTGTTCTGCTGGGCCGTCTCGAAAGCGCGACTTAGGATATATATTAGATTTATGCATAGCCATTGTCTTAATATAGGTATTTTGACACAAAATTGGACTTTTTCTGAAATGACATACCAATGTTTTTCCGTGTTTCGATTCTACGACTCAAATTATGCCTATGTATTTAATTTTGTAATTTTTGGAAAAACAGTTTTTGAAGCAATTCAAAAATTTACCTTGATGCATTTTTTTCTGTTTGCCCCAAGAATAATTCACTTGGCGAACTTCTTAATTCATAGCAACTTATTTTACTTTCCTTTTTTTATTGTACATGAGCGGAAAAAGGCACCGTGCGTAGTATAAAATAAATTTAACAAAATGCATAAGCCATGTTTGACGTTACTATGGCTTATAATAAATATGTCAAATTTCAGTATGCGCCAATATGTAAATTCACGCATATCTTAAATTTGAATAAAAGAACTATAATTTTTTGCCGTGGTGCCTAGAAATGCATCTACTTTAAGATGATGGTGAAACTTTTATACGTTATAAATCAAATATTTTTTCGAAAAATTTATAAAAATTATTTTAAAATACAAATTTGAGAAGTAAAAATCATAAAAAAATGGACAACTTTTATTTGGAGTTAACCTAAATTCCGAAATGTGAAAGGAAGTATCAAATAACTTTAGTAAAAAAGTGATATTAGTAAATATATATCTAATTCAATTAACATTGAGAAGCTAAAATTTTGTGAGCAATTTTGTAAAAACTACTCGTGCGATTTTTGCAAAACTTAACAGTTTGGCATAATTTGAATGGTAGAATCGAAATATGGAAAAAACTGGTATGTCATTTCAGAAAAATTCCGATTTTGAGTCAAAATACCTATATTAGGGCAATGCTATACATAAATCTAATACATATACTAAGTCGCGCTTTTGAGACATGAAAAACGCAATTTAAATTTCGTCAAAAGACCCAGTAGAACTGGAGATATAGAACTGTCCCATTTTTTTTTCTTGCGCAGTGTACATTAGTTTTGCTTAAACATTTGGTCTAAGCAAGAGTGAAAAGGAAGGCATGATGATGTTTAACTTAACTCTTAGCAAAACTTAAATATTTCTCACATGTTTGTTAAGTATATTGGTTTATTTATCTATAAAACTTGAATGATTTGTTATGTAAATGTAAGTGAAATAAAGCCAGAATACATATTTCATAAAATCATAAAAGTTATTTTTCTGTCAAACACTTAGGTGTCAAATTTAAAAGTGGGAAACTTTCTAGTAAATTGTCATCCTTTCTTACAGTCACTTTTAAGTAGAGTGACATCTGCTGTGTAATTTAATTATTTAGAAGGAAAGAAAACACAACCTTTAACGTGATACTTGTAAACAAATGGTCCTTGCTATTTTTGAGTGGCATTTTGTCATAAACTAACTGAAGAAATATTCACCGAAAAAGAATATCAGTAACTTCAGTTAAGAAAAACTAGGTTAAGTGTCCTGTCGTAATATCTCTTCTTCCGATTCATAAAAATTTGTTCTCGAGAAACAAATTTAACCAAATAAAAGCGCTGAGATTTTGTTATACTTCAGACTTTTCAGTTGTCAGGAACATAAAAAGCAAATTATGTGGGCTTAATTCCATGGTTTGACAATCTCTTCTGATACGCGGAAAGAACACTGAAATTTTTTGTAGCGTTATAGTTGACATAGAGGCAATTTACGATAACATACCTTAGTTATTACGCCCATCAATCGGGAAAGGTTTCCTTTTTTTCCTTCATAAAAATTATTTCATTTCTTTGCCTTACTCAATGCTAGCAACTTTACTTCCGTTTCCTATATGGCTGCATTGCTCAATTTTAACAGCTTTTCTTCAGTTTCTTTCGGTTAAGTCAATAAGATTTCGAAAATTGTTCTATCACTTTTATGCCGGATTTCGGCTTATTTTAGGATTTCTGTTTTATCGACTTTAGATTCTTGTGTACTTATTCTTTTGTACTTTTTATAGCTTTAAACATATTTTTATACAAGGAATTATTTGTGCTTTGGAGGAATGTTTACACATATACTTCTTTCCGTGACCATGTATAAAAGTCTCCTTTTTGTTCCTTTGACTATATCATCAGCTTTATTCAGAAATTAAATGCATTTAATTCGTCATTATACAGAAGAATAAATGGTGCGATTAAAAAATTCTTGGCAAAAATTTAGAGACTGTAATAAGCAGAGTTTGCAGTGAAATATTTGTACAGATATGGTGCGTTCAAATGGTGAAAGGCATTATTGTGTAGTAAGCCCGAACGCGCTGGCGTAAAACATCATTTGTAGTGCTGATTTAAGAGAAATTCATCGCTACCCGAAGCCAAAGTATGCCGGGCCTTTTATCTGTTGGATTGCGTCGTGCATTTTATCTGCGAGCAGAAAGGAAATGGAACACTACACAAAGCAGTTACTTGGGAACTGTTCTGTGAACTTTCTGGGAGTTCTTGCTGAATTTTAGCAGCAATGCTTTAAATATAGCGCATACTGGTAAACTTCGCGTTCATGTAGCTATGCATACTACTCGAAACATGCATTGAGAATGCCGATGTTCGCCAGGAAAACGGTTTTAACCGTTCAACAGCACCGCTATGTTACAACAATGTTTCATTTCTGCTCCCATATTCCTTCGCTAAATCTCTTTATTTGGATTCTTGAGCCTGCTCTTACATTTTCCCCAAGCATTTTTGAATTCCTTTTTATTATTTAGAACGGTTTTAATTATTGCTTACAATGGTATATTTTTAGATACCTGAAAAGGTAACATTGATTCGTACATTAGAAGATGTGTTTAACTATTTTTTAATTATATCTTCTAAACACTGAGAACTTAAATATGATTAAAAGTAAACTACCTTGCCAATCAATATCTTAATTTATTTCATTTTTCCGACTAGAGATTAGCTTACGATTTTAAGCTGTAAAGCCGCACGAAATTGTTGCTTTGATAACGTGCACTGAAATCCTGAAATCCGCTGAGCTGGCTTCCGTCCCGAAGTATTACATAATCCATTCAGAATTGGTTACCAACTCAGCAGTTTAAGGTCCTTAAAGATATTAATAGCGCGATGTTTCTTAGAAAGACGAAGCTCTTACCACCGGGCATAATACATGCATTCTTACTAATACATAATACAAATAAAAATAGATTCAACTATGTGAAGCAATTACATAACATAAATACATAGTACATTCTTGAATAAATGCCTATACATTCTTGAATAAGTACTAAAACATAAATGAGTTATTAAAACATAAAACGAAGATAATTACATCTTATGAAACTAAGGTACGCCTGTACTTTATATCTATACACTATACATTTACCAATACTTGATAGACCAATAACTTATATTATTACAGAAATGCATTATACAGCATGTGCAAATTATCAATCTACTTCTTCACGACTATTTTACATAGATCAATTTGTATAATTTATGTATTTTTACATGGATACATTATGAATCTACTTCTTCACTAGTATTTTTACATAGAAATGCATTATACAGCAAGTACAAGTACATTTTTAAATCTACTTCTTAACGAGTACTTTTACATTCCTGGGTAAATACTAAAACTTGATTCAAATACTGATACATTATACACACAAATTTACCTTTTACAAAAATTACAAATTTACCTTACAATTTATAGTACTTTATCCAATCACTTATGTTTCATAATATTACTGCACACAATAATAAAAAATAAAAACAAACTTCGTAAGTACATTATATAAAGCAAATTATGCAAATATGTTATACCAATACATTACATAGTTACCAATATTTAATACAATTGCAAGTATATTACAACTAGTACGCATACGGGATAAATAACAGAAATGCGTTATTTAACAAATACAGTTAATGATGCTCATTAATCACTTATTGATTAAACAACCATACGTTACTGGATAATTTCATCTTACGATATCTAATGTAATACCATAGACATGGAGCAATCCACTTTCCATAATCTTCGTGCAATTACAAATGGGCTATCTCTCGTACCCATTTACAGTATTCCCTTAATGAACTGATTATGCTGAAACTGTTTGGCTATGCTCAGAGTATTTATCTGTACACCAGTCAGTAATTCTTTTGAGCCGCGTGGTTGCATACTTATTATATTGGAGGCTCTTGTACCACATGGGCTTATTATTATCACTTGGCTGCCCGAGTCTCTGATTCCCAAGTAAATTGCAGCTAAATCCGAAGTGGTCCGGGCTGCTTCTTTTCCACAGTCACAAGATGCATTATCTCTAATCTTAAAGCGTAGAGATAAGAGGGAAAGGGGCCATGGCTCGGGAAAAGGTGAGTGGTAAAGTAAGGGGGAATATGTCTGTCCAGAGAGACCTTAGGGATGTACTTATATACTCTTCGTTCTATGGCGCTTCTATTCCACTCGTCTTGTCATTTAGTCATAAGTTGAGACATTGTTTGTTGCTTGAGAAGAGAGACCGGTTTAAGAGCCGGTAATTCTGGGAGTCTGGTAGAACATACCGCTTCTTTGGCAATTTGGTCAGACATTTCATTGCCATATATGACAATATGTGAGGGGATCCAGTGCAGATGCGCCCTATTGTCTGACTGAAGATTTGTAACAGCAGATGTTTAATATTATTCAAGAATAAACTGCGTGAAGCAGTCCCTGCTATTGTAGTTAAACTTGAAGCTGAGTCCGTATAGATGTGATTAGAAGCCAGAGGTACTTTGGACATATAAATTATGGCTGCTGTAATTGCTAGCAACTCTGCCTGAAAAACTGAGTTAAAAATACCCAGTTTCCTTTGCCACTGGTTAATGATTCTATTATTTTCGATATAGCAGAGGCCACTGCCTGTTCCCTCTAATGATTTAGAGCCGTCTGTGTAAATCCCATCTGCATTATTGAAGCCATTTGGTTTCATAAGTGAGATATACTCCTGTAGATTATTTGTCGCTGGATGGCAGGAATCTTCTGGGCTATGATGTTCATAAGCTGAAGCGGCATATTCTTGTCCCCATAGATTAACGGTGACTCCAAGAAGGGAAAACTTCACTATCGTAGCTTCGTGCTCTGTGACTAAGTCAAGAGGAGGCGTTCCTGCTATTACTTGTAGTGCGGCCGTCGGAGATGTGCGATATGACCTGCAGATCATAAGGAGCTACTGTCGCTGGATAGAATTAAGCATACTCTCATGTGTGATGTGACCTATGTACTCCAGATCGCCTTTCCATACAAGATGATCCTTTCAGCGACAGTCGTATACCATATCTTGAATAGCTTGCCTGGAATTCCCCACTGTAGTGAGGTAGTCATTTTCATGCTATTTGTCAAAGCAGTAATTCGTTGTTTCACGTGTTTTAAGTGAGGTAACACGAGAGCTTGGAATTGATGATCACTCCTAGGTATTTTAGTTCTTTTACACATATAACAGAAACCCCTTCAAGTCTAAGGCACGGATTCCTTCGTAGCGGGCTTTTCCTTCCAATTTATTTGCAGAAATTTGGAGTTTGTGCTTCTTTGCCCATTCTGCAAAAATGTTAATGTTCTCTTGGGTCCTCCATTCCAAGTCACTTCGCCCTGATACAACAAGGAGAAAGTCGTCTGCATATGCCAGTAAATAGACTCCTTGTTTGCTTTCATAGAGATGGAATACGGAATTGGCAACAACATTCCATATTGTCGGGCCCAGACACGATCCCTATATCGAACTATGTGGGCAGCCTCTCATAAGGGATTTTACAACCATTCATCCATCTTAGGTTACCTGTATATATCTATCCTCCAAGTAACTTCTTGTAAGATCCATTAAGGTGCCTGAACAGCCAGTTACTTCAATGCTGTGGATAATGCCAGGCCACCAGCGAGAATCAAGAGCACCTTTAACATTTAGTGCAACTATTGCGGTATGTCGGTCTGCTCTTCCTGTAAGATGTAATGTTTGTAGCAAGTGCTGTAATGGGTGTTCTGTAGAAAAACAGGCTTTGAAGCCATACTGTTGAACATAGATGCCCTGGATCGATCAAATAGTTTTTTTATTATGTGAGACGTTCTGATAAGAATTATCTATTGATTCCTTGCAGCCAAGATATGGTAATTCAAACAGTTTTTAAAAACAGTAATTCAGGCACTCGAACACAATATTACACGTGGTCTGGCAGCATAATAACAAATTATTAAGTTATTAAATTATCAGTCTACTTCTTCATGGGTATTTTTACATAGATCAATATATAAAATTTATGTATTTTACATGGATACATTATGAATTTACTTCTTCACTAGTAATTTTGCATAAAAATGCATTATACAGTAGGTACAAGTACATTTATGAAACTACTTCTTAACGAGTACTTTTACATTCCCGGGTAAATACTAAAATTTGATTCAAATACTGATACATTATACACACAAATTTACCTTTTATAAAAATTACAAATTTACCTTACAGTTTATAGTACTTTATCCAATCACCTATGTTTCATAATATTACTGCACTTAATAATAAAACATTGATTACAGCAATAATAATTCATTTATAAGTAAGCAATAATAATGCATTTATAAGTAAAATTATTTTATCTTTGCATGTAACACATATACAGATACAAATTCTATTTTTGATATAGAACAACTCTGTTGAGTCGAGAAATGCACAGATAGAAAAGAAAAGCATGATGTTTACATATAAAGAATTGGCAAAATATTCAGCACAGTAAACAAACATCTAATGTAGGCGCAACATAGGTGATGCTATGTAAATTAGTACAGGTTACAGGTGAGGGAGAACGGGGAAATCTGGTGGCTAACAGTGGGCCTGTAGGTATGCCTCTGACTAGTACCAACAACAGCTCCGTTCTCCTCTGGCTAGCACCAAAAACACCCTGGGGGCCCTTTTTTCAGAAGTTTATTGAGTAGAATTGCTTGTTTACAGGTGTTAAACAAGTGCATCTGTGGTTGGGTTTTTTTTACACAGATTTTGGAGTACAGACCTGTTTGGTTTGCATGTTGGTTTGGTAACAAGACGGGTTAATAGTTAAACATGAATATCCCAATTAAACACATATGCATTCATAACATACACAGAAGCATATACGCATAATACACACATATTGAGTGAAAAGCATATTGAGTATATGCTTTTACAATGAGCGTAGTACAAAAACAGAAATTTGTGTCTTGCATTTATAAGGATATACAGATACAAGGACGAATACAAACACAATAAGAAGAATTGAATAAAAAAGAGATCTTCTTACTAGCTATAATAAAAATGGTACGGAGTATTATGTTGTAAATGTCAAGAATGCTAAACAGGAAAGTACTAGATAGAGATAGACGTAATTAAAACTAGAAATTCCCTGTAGTCCGATATTGCACATGATAGATTTTTATGTACTTTCTATGTACAATGAAGCATGAAAATAATTAAAATTCATATTATATGCATATTAGCTTGTCTAAGTTCACAGTTCATCATTCATTATAATTAACATGATCACACTACATTGCATATTAAATGTTCAGATTGCGCACGGAATGAGCTGCAGTCCTGCATTGCAGACTTGTTGACCAAAGCGAGCACAGCTCAGTGAAAGTTCTCATGCGACCTAGTAGGTGTCCTGTCAAAAGCTGCAACTGTGATAATAGTCTGGCAGATTTTGTCCACAGCCACACGGTTTTGAAAAATATAGCGCATGTGTCCGCATTACTGAAGCACTGACATAGGAGGAATGGCGTTAATGAAAGGCATTGATATTTGAAATGCTGTGGGGAATTTTCTGCTCCGCGGGCGTACGTTTTTCCGAAATGCCAGTGCACTTGGAATAAATCAGAAATTTCCGTGGCCTTGACAAAGTTTGTGACTTATGAGAGGAACACACGTCTGTTCAGGTTGCCGTTTGTGAAAACGTCGTGTGTACGTCTTCCAGTGTCAACCAAGCCGCATTCTTGTTGTCGTTTATGGGTGGTTTTGAAGCAAATCCTTTTTAGAGTAAGAGAGGGAGTACAGGATTCTAATATCCTCTGCATTTATGCTGTTAATTGCTTCTTTAGCAAGTTTGTCGGCTGTTTCATTGTTTGTCAGGCCCGCGTGTGCTGTGATCCTTTCCATTTATATATGTTTATAGGTACTACTTTGCCAAAAAGTGTTTTGTGTTGACAATGAATGGTGATGAGTGATTAAGATTTAAGTTTGCCACAAGAGTGGACATGGTATTTGAATAAATAGTGATCGAAGGAGAGGATGAAGCCAGAAAGTATTCAGTAGCTGCTGTTATGGCTAGAGCTTCGGCATCGAAAGCTCTGTTTTAGATTTGTAGATAACCCTTCCAAGTGGGAATTATGTGTTTGGCTTAGAAACCTACAGAGGCGCTTTCTACTCCATGGAAGGTCCTGGAAGTATCTGTGAAAATGGCAAGGTCTGCTTCTTGTGTGAGTTAATGACGCCAATTTCCATTCACCTCAACATGTGTGCCCTGGCTCTTATGTCCAGGGCGCTCTACGACCAGGGAGCACAAGCATAGTTTGAAAAGACATTCACACTCAATTTGGCTGAAATTTACATTATGGAAACTGATATCCACGCTTAGTTGAATGATCCTGGCGTAGGCGGCCTCCTGTTTTGCTTGAATATTTAGAGAAATCAGTCATGTTAAGCGGCGTTAGTGGTGATTGTCCTATATGCCACAAGTTAAGTGGAATATCAGATGGCAGCTGCACAAAAGTTAATCTTCTAAATAACAGTGCTGTAGAGAATTTTGCGAATGCTTGGATTTTGTGCCCATATGTCAAGCCTTAAAAGTGAGGAGAAATCCATGTTATAGTTCTAAAGTAGGGCATTTGTGTAATTTATGTCAGTCTTTTTCCGATATGAGACAAAGGTATTTTAATTCTAGGAGGATCTCGTTAAAACTAAAAACACTAATGCCGAACACAAATAATTCATTCAATGTGAGCACTAATAATTAATATGAGCGGGGGCTCGGGATCTTGTGAATGTGTTTTAAAAATAACACTGAAATGAAGATCAAATGCACGAAATCCACAAATCGGATGGCAAGCAGAATTGCTGTAGCTAATGATGTACTCAAAACAGATTGTTTTTTTTTACCAACGAGCTCTAAAACTTGGGAACACGATGCACCTAAATACTTCAGGCTCAGAGCTAATGCTAATGCTCTGAGTTGATGCAAGTCACACGCTAAGCGCCATTAAGCATAACTACACGCAACGCCGAAAAAGTTAATTATTTTAATAGTTTCACTCAAAATCAAAAATACTAAGCTACATTAGATGGAATACGGCTTCATTCATACTTACCACAATTCCAATTAACTAAAATTAATTTTTTATTTATTTATTTTAGTTTACAAATGCCAAACATTAGCGCTTAAGATATTAGTTCACGGACTCTCTAGTACTTTTTAACTATGTCCTCATGCCGAGAAAGTGCAATATAAGTATTTAAATGTTCAAAAATCATAGGCTGATTGGAGTCACCGAGCAATTCACACAAAATACGGTTTGGGAATCCACCACTCCAACTCTGCAGAGGTGGTCTCGCAAATAGATATGTCCGGTCAGCTACCGCTGTCGTTCTTGGAAAACTGGGAATTAAAGTTGTCTCTTCCTCCAGAATCCTCCGCATCTTATCCATAGCACGTTGAATCATATCTCGTTTAAGAATTTTTTTAGAGTCAGGCCAACAAACAATTTAGTCGTATGCGGTAATGAAAGCGGTCGATTAATGCTTTGCATTATGAAAGTTCATTTCTTTGTCAAAATATAAGCATTTTTATTTACCATAATCCCACAGTGGGCTGGAATCCATTGGAAAGAAATTCTGTGTTCCATTGTCTTAAACAAAGGCCTACAGTCTAAGATTATATGGGAACTAGTTTGATTATTCAGAAGAGTTTGAAGCATACGTTTGGAATCTGACAATATAACTGGCTTTACAAAAGAGTGGCTACGAATCGAAAGTTGTTGAATAGCCAGAGCAATAGCTTTGATTTCTCCATCAAAGGCAGTAGTAAGAGGTCCCATTTGTAAGTAGAACCTGAAAAGCTCGCTAAGGATACCTGCTCCAGCACCGCGCGTTATCTATAACGTAGAGCCAACAATGCAGACGTGCAACCACTCATTTTGAGGATACTCTCATTTTGTTGAAGCAATGCAGTTTGAAACAAATGATGTTCCTGACACAAGCCTAACTGCTTCTACAAGTGGAATGTCACATGATATCCAGGCTTCAGGGAGAAAACTATGTTGCAAGCACTAATGAAATAGAATCAGAACCGCTTCCAGCTGGTGCATTAACATTGCTGTCAAAAGTTAAAGTTTCTTTGGTGAAAATCTCTCCGATTCCATCTAAATTCTAAGTTGGAAAAGGCTCAAAAACAACACACAAATCAACACTGATTATAATTTGTCCATACAAGCAGTTCCTGAAGGAAGCTGAAAAAAAATTAAGAACAGGCACCGATATAAAAAAAAAATGACTTCAAACTTCTGGACCGGAGAAAACAGTAAAAACTAAACTTTCGTTGCCTTCAGTGAATAAGCCTGTAAGTTCTAACGAGGACTTATAGTTTTGTGCTATCTGTTGTGATGGCTTCAAAGAAGACATGATTCAATGTCTATTGTGTAAAGTGTGGGTTTATGAGAAGTGTGTTGGTGTCAGAAAGGGGACAAAATGCATTATTGCGAAACATGCAACTGAACGCATTAAGAAATAATAATTGATGCAGTGATTTGTGCACGATTTATAGCCTAATATTAATAGTAGTCTTAATAATTATTTTATGCTATTTGAAATTTTTCAAATTAATGGTTATTGTTCTTTTTGTAATAAAATAACTAAAAATTACCCTCAAATTCTCATTTTCAATTAATTGTTTCTAATAAACAAAATTTAATGTTATTTCGTAGATTCTTACATTAGGTGTATTTCATGGTTATAAAGACTAAACTAAAATCCAACACCTGATTTCTTGTGAATAATGCGAAGCTATCAGTACGTTTCAATGTATTTTCAGTGGTCTGTGTTAGTTTCTAGTTCATTTTATTTTTAAGAATCAAACTTTACAAATCAACTCAAAATAGTTTTAAATATTTTATTGGCTTGTATTAAGATGATACTCTATTAAAAAGGAAATTCATGCAACCTCCCCAGCTCAATGAAGCCGACCGGTTTCCTTCCCTGGGCCAGGGGCACCTATTTTTATTTTCATAATATTTACTGAAAATTTCATAATTATAAAATCTATTCCTAGATGTGTGTAATACGGAAAGTAATATTTACATTAACGAGTACAAAACTGGAAGGTTGCCAAATTTGATGGTTTTGTGGATCATTTTGTAAAATTGGCCTATCGATAGCAACCTTCCTTTAGAAACATACATATGTACTTACATATGAAGATATCCCGCATAACTCAAAAACGATTAGCCTTAGAACACTGTAATTTTGCATATATGACAGCTGTAACATCCAGTTTTACATCTCCCTTGAAATCGGCCGCACCAAAAGTATATACCATATGTATAGTATACTTCTTTTACTATTATACATTGGTAATATGTGCGTAATGTGCTTTAAAAGTGATTGAATTATGTTCCGATTGAAGTTTTTATACCTTTAGTTAATGTACATATAAAAGTTGGAGAATTATCAACAATTTAAAAGTGGCGCTAGTCCTAACGAGAGGGCTGTTTGTTTAAATTTGAAACTCTTAGTGGAATAGTGAGTTGGTTTACGAACCTCAAAACCTTTCTGTCGCGTGAAAGCGGAAGTTAACTTTTCCTTTAGTGCACGGGAAACTTTGTCTTCCTGTCTGTTGGCCGAATTGCTTCTTTTGGCAAGCAAACGTTAATTTTAATCACAAAATTTGTTTTTGTAACTGTTTTTAACAGTATTTGATGTTTTCAATTTTTTGTATTTTACAATTTTTAATGAAGAAGTTTTGAGTTTTTATGTATTTTTGTCTTGTCGCAAAGTGACAACTGAATGCGAAATATATCTCTAATTGAAATTCGAGGAAATAAATTTAAGTGAAATGCAGAAAAATTTGATACAGTTTAATAAGCTCTACTAGAAAGTCAAGTAGTGTTCACATCAGATCTTTTCCTTACAACTGGCGAGATTAACTGAATGTAATACAACACAAATTAACATCTTATCAACAGCAGCTTTCTGGAACTATTGCTGAAAGTGTATTAAGTGAGTTACAAATCTGGAAAATATACAAGAAATTACAGACTGGATCTGACGAAAAATAGGCTGCTGACTTTCTAAGGATTTTAACTCACACTAACTTTTTTTTTATTTTAAGACTTTGCTATCACTCGTATTTTCCATATGCGGCCAAAATAAACGCAAATAGAATTTGTTTATGCAAATGAGGTTGCAAACTGTAGAAGTTTTTAAGACATGGCTTTTAGCCCAGAGAAAAAGAGGGAGAGAGATTTCTTTCTGCCTTTACCAGGCGTGTGCTTTTCGTTGTCTGATTTTAAGGCCAGAACTTATTTCTCGCTGATATTTTGAAAACATATTGTAGTTTTCGCATTCCGCTCACTATATACGTAGTTTAAAAGGCCAATCTTCATGTTACTACTCTCTGTAAAGCTCCTACGTTTAGTTTTAATTTAGTTAAGTTAGTTTATTTCTTATTTTATACGATTTAGACCATAAGTATTGTTCTCTGTATCCCGAAGTGCGGGAACGGCTGTATGGTGTGAGAATAAAAGGTAAATTTAACCCTTCTTACCTTTCTCTTATTTTCTACACAAGCACGAACATAGCTTTGAGTAAGCTCCCTGTTCTGACTCAGGACTCCAGTTATGTGTGCAAAATCAACTAGAAGGAACAGTAGTCCTGACAACTTCAACATTTACTAACCATGCCCTTGGAAGACGTTCAAGTCTGTTCTGATCAGCAGCTGTCTGCTATAAGCAAGCAACAGTAGCAACAGGGAAGTTTCTACTTCGAATTATGACGGTTAAGATTCTTTATTTTAATTTATGTAGCTTATCATAAAATCTGCATAGACGACAGAGGCCCAGAGTAGAAAGGACAACATAAAGCTAACTATCCGTAAAACTTAAATGAAATGTCACAGCCTCTATATGGGATCTACACATGCCAGCGGTGCTTGGCGTTCAGTGAAGCTGGTATTTTTCATTATATTTGTGCTTAAAGATTCGGATTTACCATCCAAAAGTAAGTTATTTTCATCATTCTAGCGTTCCGATTTAAAATATGGTTATTTCGTTTCATTACATGCAATGCTTTACAAGAACAATTTTTAAATTTGCCAGTTCAGCGTTAGGCTTACCAGGACGATGTTTGATTTACCTCAGTTGGTGCACCAAGTCGTTAAAGTATTAATGTTTTAAAATTACAGAAAGGATGGTTATATAGTTGGTATGAACTAATGAAGGCGTTTTGCACAAAGTCTCTGAGTTTTTATTTCCACTTTTTATTATTAAAACACATAAGACTCTAAAATTAATTAATTTTTAAACACGTATTTTGTTTCTTAAAAAATTACGATTGATTAAAATAAAGGAGTTTTATTATATAAAGCCAACTGTAAGCATAAGCAGGAAGAAAAAGACAGAAACCAGAAAAAAGATTACTCTAACAGTGTTCATTTCGTCAACAATTAATCTTGTATAAAAATTATATTGAGACTATATAGAATTTTTAATCAATAGCTGCATACTATATCTGTGTATTTAATATACACAGCTATAGTATGCAACTATATATATATAAGGTAGAAAAGAAAAGTTTGATATGTAAAACAAATATGCTTTCACTCTTAAGATACATCTTCTTTATTTTTTGGCAACGGTATATATGGATGTATAGCGACAAAAGAAAAGAATGAAATTCTTGAAGTGATTTTAAGTAAGGTGCCAAACATATCACAAGAGCAATTTAATCACTTCCAGAAAAGTTTACTTTTTTCGAGCGCAATCTTTTGTTAACAAATAGCTGTCACTTCCTTAAAAAGACAAGACGCATGAAAAAGTGAATTTCAGCGAATAAAATAGGTAACAGTTTTATTCTAAAACTAAGAGACAACAATAAATTTAAAAGAAATTTCGAGTTTCTTTTAGTGATTGTAAACGGGAAATACCGAAGTGCGATGTTAAGTTATATTATTCAAAATGCCTTAGGCTTGTGAAAAAAAGAAATCGTAGGAAAATGTGGACTTTAGGTTCTCACCTTAGGCGGAAGAGAGGAAACACTGATTATTTTGAGGCAGTTTGGGGATACAAGAAAAGTATTAAATCTGATCATTTTAGTTCTCAGTGTGAAACTCTTCGAAACGTGCTCCAGTTTTTCACACTCTCCTGCATCACTTTACAATAGTTGTTACTGGCTTTAGCTGAAATTTAAAATTATTATAGACCGAATAAACGAGTGAAATAGATTAGTTGTTTCTCTATGACCACATTGGAGTTAGTTGTTTTGTTCAAATGTGGAAACTGTTTAAAAAATTAGCAGCCTCTCCTACAGAGTGTAAATTCAATGGGTAATTTTCCTAGACTAGTCAAACTGACTATTTTAGTAGGATATTACTGTAAGATAGTACGGACTAATCGTGCTGGATAAGGTACGGACTCAGTTGATTCTCTTCAAACGGATTTTAGTGTTGTCGTTAAGTAACTGATAGAGGAAAAGAATAGGTTGCAAGGTCTACTTGTTCATCTCTTGTGCGAAATCTGGAGAGTAGTTACTGAACAGAAGAATGGTTAAAACTACCCTTTATGACACTCTTTAATTATTTACAATGCATCAACTCGACGCTTTTTAACTTCTCTGTTATGCTACGCGTTACGCCTCTGCTTGGGCGGTAGCTGAAACAGTAAGAATTAAACTCAAAACTGGAAGATATTAAAAAGTAGTAGAATTACGCCACAGGGCTCAGACTATCCTGTTTCCTAACAGAGCGTTGATAAATTTAGTGGCAGCTAAGTAACAGCTGTTACGCCACATTTAACCAGCAATATCTGCTAAGCTGAAGCTCACGATACAATACGCACAGAACTTTCCCAAGCTCTCTAACTCTCCCTTCTAGAACTTGATGCTTAAATCTTTTCTCCCATGGTAGAATTTGCATTAATTCACGCGGGCTACCAAATTTAAATATTATGGCATTGATAATTAGGGGAATGAAGGCTTATAGGAAAGGAATTTAAAATTAAATATAAACCCTTACAGTGTAAATTGTAAACTTACTTCCCATAAGCATAAAAGTAACTTTCAAATTAATCTTGTCAATGGGACACTTCGTATCTTAAATAAGCTCAGTTTTGCAATAAACCACTATAAGACAGAAAAAAACATTTGCTTACTTATTAGAAGAGTATATATAAGTTACTGGATAATTTTACTAGTTGAGGATATTAACTTAATCGTGGCTGAAATACATTAAGCCCGTTTTATTTTTTTCGTTGTCTCTATGTGCCTGCATAACGGAAAGACAGTGGTTTGAGCTGCAATTATTTGAATTGGTTACTTACAAGAACAGTCCAGTTTCTGTATCAAACTACTAAAAAAATGCTTTAGAAGCGCTTTCTTTTCGATGAGAAGAAATAGGTGTGTGGGTATAATCAGTTAATTATGTCTTTTGCGGAACACTAGAGGCCTCGAAATAGGTAAGGGGGAGTCATTATAGTCTTTAGAAACTCCTATATATAGAAACGTAGCCGGCTTCCATGATCACAAATACTCTACATCAGGCTAGGCAGTATATGATACTTTTGTAGGCATATTCTAAGTCAGCTAGCTGTCAAGGACTTTTGTCCATAACCTGGTATATATGTATTTGCAATGACATGTTGTCGTATTGTGATTGCAAAGAACTTGTATTGATTTGCGAATTGATTTGTGTGGAATAAGTGATATCAGAAAAGAACAAAACAATCGTTTTTTGAATCAAAGCAAAGTCTGATGTGTACGCCGCATGACTTCCATGTACAGAATTTTAAATTATGAGCATTTTTTCCTGCCTTTCATTTAAACTTATTTCCAGATTTCTATTCTCATTCAATTAATTCCCTTCTCACTTCGCAACAACCCAAAAATACGTAAAAATTCAAAATATCTATATTGAAAATTGAAAAATATAGAAAACATAAAACACCAAACACAGTTAAAATAATTTTGAAAAAATTTTTACAATTACAGTTACAGTTTCTACGCAAAAACTAGCAATTCAGCCAGCGAGCATCAAAGCAGATTTTTTGGTGCACAAAATGGAAAGATTACCTTTGGTCTCACTTGCCAAAAAGACACTGAAAGCGAAAAAAATGACTTAATTTGTTGCGAACGCTATGCTGCATCAATATACGGGATAATTTAATAACTTAAATGATAATTCCAGAATGGATTTAATTCGCAATAACGTTACTTTGTTGTTGGGAATTTTAATTTCTCCTGATTGGCAACAAATCTACTATTCTGCTAAGTTTTAAATGTAAACAAATATGGCTGCTATCGTAAATAAAATTAGGCATAGCCGTACTTAAACAACTTTTAAATTGTTGATAATTCTGTAACTATAACATGCAGGTTAAATAAAGGCATAAAATCTTTAACCGGAAGATAAGAACAATTTAATTCAAACAATTTAAAAGTAAAAAATGCACAATTTACAAACATATAAAAATAAAGAAACTGAGCTCACTGAGCCGAGTAACCCACTATACATATATATTTATATGTATTTATATACATTTATATTTATATACATTAATGTATATAATACTTTATATAAGCCTTTAATAAATTTATATTTATATTTATATATGTTATATGCATTACGGCCAATTGCCACCAAAATAGGAGGTGCGCATCTAATTGTTATAGCAGTGCTATATACAACATTTCAGCGTTCTGAGGCCACTCGTTTTTCAGTTATGAGAAATAAATACATACATACGTGAGTATGTACGTACCAACCAAACGCCACGAAAAAATCTCTTCAGAAGCCATTTTAAATCGGTTTTATAATTTTATGGGGGAAAAAGAGTCTCTTATTGTGCCCTTTTGCAGAGATATCTCGCAAAAACACTGTAAAATTGCATTCGACAGCGGTCAAAACGGATATTATCGTTAAAATACGATACCCGAAATTTTTCGCGATTACAATACTTCCTTTTTACTTCGTACAAGGAAGTAATAAAGCAACTGAACAGAATGGAAATGATTAATGACGATAAATTAAATCTGAAGAATAATGTAAGTAAATCTATGATATCAACAACGGGGAAAAATTGACAATATATTGTAATGGTGTATTTGTTAGAAAAGGAAAAAAAAATATTTAAATCAAAGCCTGTGACTAAAATCTTTGGATGAATGTAAGTAATGCTTTGTATATTATCTGCCTAATTACTCAACACGTTGTTGATAAGAAGTGGTTAAAATTTCAATAGCCTCAGTTATATGATATTCTACGGTGTATTCATGCCTCATAATATAACTGAGTAACAGTTAAGGAATGTACTGCTGTAGAAGTTCATTGCCAAAAATCTTGTGATGTGTTCGATAGAGAAACAATATACAGAATACGTATACAAAATATTTGACAAATTCCTTCCAAAGGGAATAAGATAACCAAGTCGGGTGATCTAAGTATGTGAAGCAGGCACGTGGTGTACTGACCAATCTAGCCTCTGAGCTAGTATGATATGCTAAGATATAGTCCTGATTTTATATAAACATGATTTTTTCAAATGATGTATGGCACATTTTTGTTCTGCAAAAAGTAACAAATTTACAAGAAATTAAAACTTGTTTCTGTATTTTTGTATTCATTCAACTCTCTCCCAGAAGACATTCCATTATATCCTGTAAATGCCTGGTTAAATTTTAATCTAATCAACCATTTATGAGATGCTTCGGGAATCAAGAAAATTTGGGATAATTTCATATATCAGCTTATTATATCATAATAGTTATGCAGCTATGTTAACAAATTAAGGCTTCTGTACCACTTTACAAATTGTCCTCTGGAATGTATCCCTCTCCTCTGGGAAGAACTTCAATATTTGTCTTATACTGCACCTATGAATCCTCCATTTCTAACTATCAAAATATCCTGTAGTGCATTTAACAGTTATTATTGTGCTTTGCAAATACGGAGAATCGTTTCATGTTTACGGCACAATACATGCACTCGGCTTTCAAATTGACAAGTCTTCTTAACACTGGATGAGCATTCATCGAATTTCATAAATGATATTTTTGTGCTTGAGAATAGTCGGTGTGGGATAAAATAGCTGTTGTATAATCCATTAAAACCTACGCTGCATTTTGTGATGGAAATTTTGTAATTTGCTCTCACTATTTTATCGTGATATGTATTCTGACACACTGATAAACTGTCTTTTATGAAAGCCTTTTCTTTCTTTTTTTTTTTCCCAATCTGGTAATACAAAGCTACCTTGTAAAATTTTACACCTTGAAAAAATATTTTTATCTTTGTTATTTCGATGTAGCGTACAATCGAATTATAAGCTCTGTATGTTTGTATTATTCTACAGACAAGGTGTGCCTTTTCTGGAATAGAACAATGTTATTGGCAGTCATAATGTTATTGGCAGTCATAAGGGAAATAAATCTTCATGATAATCCAGTATCAGAAAATTGTTATAAATAACTTTGTTCTCCAGGTTGGATACTCCAGACTGCATAAAACAACAGGGAAGATTATATGAAAGCATTGTATATTGGGAGGGGATTCATAATTTTGTTAATATTTAGAGGGTATATCTTCATATATTCGTAAATATTCAATTCTTTCTCCTAAAATTCGTAAATCTATTCTAATACAATATACTTCATTCATAAATCAAATTATCATAGAAGAAAGTCTACCTATAAAACATTTCTCCCACTTTCTTAGCATGCCTTCGTGGTGTAGTGGTCAGCACGCTGGGCGCGTAACCGAGAGGTCAGTGGTTCGATTCCTGGCGAAGACTTTGCTCATTTTTCATGTCTCCTGCTTCAAAATAACCT
The DNA here is from genome assembly GCA_000611955.2 of Stegodyphus mimosarum. Classification (NCBI taxonomy): domain Eukaryota; kingdom Metazoa; phylum Arthropoda; class Arachnida; order Araneae; family Eresidae; genus Stegodyphus; species Stegodyphus mimosarum. The sequence goes on from KK113225.1 coordinate 650,442, forward strand.
AATGTTTCTACGTACTGACTATATAATAATGCATTAAATGAAGATTCCAGGGTTGAGCTTAAACTACTACATCAAACTGATATTTACACAAGAAATATTTTGCATATATTATTCTGAAAACAATGCTTTTTTAATTTTGTATTTAAACGTATTCAACGGTAATGATTTACACTTGCATTAATACTTTCTTTTTGAATCCAGAATTTTTTTATACAAACCAAGATTTTATGAATTAAAGAATTGTTTGTTTTTGTGATTTTCTTCGCCATCTGGTATCTCTTCAAAAACCCTCCACGAAAGCGTCTTAATCCTCAGTTAGATAGCTTTCGCATGATTTGTCGAACTAGCTTAAACGAAAAAAAAAATATTGATGAGTTTTCGTCGCTTTTTATCTGAGAGTTTTTGTCTCAATATTCTGCTCATGAAAAACGATTATAAAGATTAGTTAAAAAATTCATAATTAGATTATAAAGATTAGTTAAAAAAATTCATAATTAGATTATAAAGATTAGTTAAAAAAAAGCTTTAGATTACTATAGCTTAAATCAAATTCTATAGATTTCGAAAGAATTTACAAAGGATACAAAATCAAAAATTTATATTCCAAATCGTTCTTTTGACGCAATTTACTGACAAAAAACGATTATGTAAATTCGAAGAGAAAATATAATGCAGTTATTTCTTACTCAGATATTTAGTATGATTCAGGAAAATAAAATTCTGTTAAAATATTTCTCAGAGGCTTAAAGTCATTTTCCATCAGTATAATTCACTTGTCAGCTTATAATATTTTTCGTTGTGTGGCATAATGTGTCAAATGATAAGTTAGATTTGATTTCAGCATAATAGTATGTTACCAGTTTAAATATTAGTTCCTTATAAAAATATTTTTCATATTTATTCATTAATTTATTTATTTCAATGCAGAGGCTTTAAATTCGGTGGTATTAATATTTAAAATAGTGTGGGCTAACTATTTAAAAGATTAGTCCCTTACCCAAATTTTTACGAAGCTTAGAGGTTTGGATTCAAACGATTCAAAGAAAACTTTCTATTTTAGAACCGAAATACTTTATAATTTGTTTTTGGAGAGGGAGATAATTTAAAATGGGGGCTCTAAGTGAAAAAAATCAGTTTTTCATTATCAAGGCAGCTCTATTTATCAACTTTATTTTAATTACTGTCAAGCTTTGTTTATTAAATTTGCTTTTAAATATGATTGCCCTTCCTTTTATAATTTATAAAGTATTTCTCCCTCCTTCTTAGCATGCTTTTGTGATGTAATGGCCAGCACACTCGGCGCGTATTCGAGAGGCCCGAGGTTCGAGTCCTGGAGAGGGCATGGCTCATTTTTCATCTCTCCTGCTTCGAAATGTTTCTACATTGGCACCCGAAGTAAAAAAAGCTGATGGATGATGATTCTCCACCACTTGAATTTGGCGACTGGTTCCCCTAATCCCCAGTCGCCCTTTAAAAGGAAAAGTATATAAAGTATTTCTCCCGCCTTCTTAGCATACCTTGTGGTGTAATGGTCATCACACTCAGCGCGTATCCGAGAGGTCCGAGGTTCGAGTCCAGGCAAGTGTTTCCAATTATTGATTTCAATTGTTTATTTAATAAATCAAACGAAATACTGATGCATGAAACATCACGTTCGCTTCGTAAAGGAAATAATTCCTATGATATTAGTGAGCTGGTGTATTTAATACTTGTGGCAGTTTCTTTCAATGAAGAAATAAATATAGGCGAGTAAGAAAAAGGTTTATAGGATGTGCTCTTTGAGAATTAATGCCTAACCACACATGTAATCGGCAATGATTTTTTTTTTAATTTAAAGCATAAAAAGATATTTTCAGATTGATTTGAAAAGCAATACTCGTAATAATACAATACTACAAAGAGTAATTACTCGTAAAATCCCTTGGGATTTTTCTTTAAAATGTATCTTATTCTATGGGTATTTAGATAATAAACGTTATGTTTAGTTGCACATAATTCACACAGTTATATTTTAGCGTTTAGTACAAATATCGGAAACTTTTGAGAAACAAAGGTTGTGTGAAATAGAGTTCTCTCTGAGATTACTTATGTAAACTCTCTAGAACACTTCCTAAGATAAGTAAAACTGTTGATTTCCGAATGAATGCATTGTTAGTTAACTGATTTTATTGAAATTACAGCATAATTACTTAAGGCTTTTTACCACATCATTTAAATTTTTCCTTATTATCGACTAAATGAAGCTCCTAGGTTTCCCCGGGCTTTACACAGAGCGAAGAGGCTTCAGTTAGGGGGCATGATGTAATTTTATTTTGAAATCTCAATATACAATGATTCTGCTCTTAGCGTGTTTCAAAGTGAAATCATCAAACATTTACCAAGCTTGAATAAAACTGTAGAACAGTGTAGAAGTAACATGACTTTATGTAACGGTTTTGATCAGAACCGGTATATGCTTTATTATATTTTATGTCTTTTTTCGGTCTCTAATAGCTAAAATGCAACAACGGTGCCGTGAATCTAAGATAGAATGAAGTCAACTCAGCGTTCTAATATAACGAACGTGATGCCCTGAACGTGAATACCGCGGATTGGTTTTTCGAAACCTCATACAGACAATAAGCTTCCTCTTGGTTTGGCAATTTCATTAAAATCGGAATAAAACTGTAGTTTCGCATGAATTTTACACTACAAACACACAACACACACTCTTCTTCATATATATAGATGATTTTAATGAATTCACTTAATGTAAGCTCAGGAATCAAGTTATTAATTAATAACAATTGAAATGATACTACGTCTATTATTTATAAACCTCTTAGTTTGCTAATTAATAACAGCATAAATTTGAAAGAATAATTGAAAATCTTAAGCTTTGCTCAAAATTATGGGAAGATAAAAGTATTTTAATTGAGTCAGTGGCGACTTATTTCTGGCAAGCATCTGAGATTATTTATTAATTCGAAACAAAAATATTTTCTAATGGCAAAGCATCGCTTTTATATCTAGCATCGCTTTTCTGATTAAATTTGAAATATAACTATCTTGCCCTTTGCAAAGTGACAACACAAAGCTTTACCGATGACCGATGAAACTGGCCTATTATAGACACATTTTTTTAATTGACTGCTTTGTTTTGAGATGTTTGTTTCTGCCAGTAAACCCAAGAATTACTGTATTCTTCGGCCCACACAGCCGTTTATCTATTCCCACAAAAAGGAAGAATTTCTCAGAAAAAAAGATACGATTTGTCGTCCAGAGATTCATGCACTTTCGCATTTCATATCTGATTTACGATGATAATTTCGTATTATAATATTATCTGATGCCACATGGTCTACACGTTCAGTTCTCCTTCATTTTTCCACACATTCCAAGAATCTCCAAACTTCATATGAAACAGCTATCTCCGAGTCTCTCTTCCACAGTTGACTCAGACGCCACATTTCGACTGAAAAAAAATTCTCAAAGGAGTCAGATATTAAAATTACAGGAACGGATTTGTTGAGGGTTTTTGTACTCGAGCTGAGCTCGCAGTTTATCTATTTACTGTTAGACTCACTTCTGCTAACACAACTTTTAAGTTTCTTAAACTTTATTTTAGCATTTCTTTCTTCAAATTTACGTCGCATAAATTTCACCAGAAAAATCACCAAAATTTAAAAATAGGATATCCTTAGAACACCCGATACAGTATTAAGTATTGCCATACACGCATTAGTCTAGAAGGAATTATGAGGTATCTCTCTCGCCTTCTTCTCATGCCTTCGTGGTGTAATGGTGAGCACGCTTGGCGCGTATTCGAGAGTTCCGTGGTTCGAGTCCTGGCGAGGGCATTGCTCATTTCTCACGTCTCCTGCTTCAAAATAACCTATCAAATCTACAGACTATTATTATCAAAAGTCACTTTTGTGTCGAATCACTTTTCAAATAGCTAGCCGCTGGCGCGGCATTTCACTTAGGAAATAACTTTTCACTGTGAAAAGAAAACAAATTATATAATGCTCCTCTAAATTTAATACCAGCTAATTTTAATTTTATAACTGCAATTGCAGAATTTAATTTTTTATGTATTTTTGCCTTACCTCGAACTGAGAACAGAATTAATTGAATGAGAAATATGTCTCAAATAAAATTCAAGGAAATAAGTTTAAATGAAATTCCGGAAAAATGCGTATAATTTAATATTCCGTACAAGGAAGTCATGTTGTGTAGACATCAGATTTTTTTTTATTTGTTAACTAATAAAGATTAAAATGCACCATCAGCTGTGTCGGAAGCAATGAATAAGAGCCATCTTCTCTAAAACGTCCTTTACGAAGCCATCTATCTGCATAGGCATGTAGCCTTTGCATAACTTTACATTGATCAATTAACTTAACTGTCTGAAGAAATTTTATCCTTAGTCTCACACAGTACATTGCCAAATCTTTCATTGCTCCCGTTCTTCGACGCTTAGGGAAAAAAAGAAACAAAAAATCCCTTTTATCTCGAACGCTCGTATTGATGTTATAGCTGTATAGAAGGTATGGTGAGTAATGTTTTATACTGCATCTTTTATGGTTTCCCCATTTTCGCCTCAGAATATACTAAAATAATATATGATACCTAAATTAAGCTAATTTAGTTTCATTTTCTAAACTTTAAAACAGTATTTATAGTTGTATAGGTATATTTGCGAGTAAAATGACAAAATTCTGAATTCTTACTAACCCTCTAACCGGATATATACGGGCTAGAGTATTTTTTGTGATATCTCTAAGAACGCATATATACCTGCATATTAAAATGTGTCAAAGAAACGAAGGCAGTATAATATTAAAATTACATAAATGCAGGTATAAAATACCAGGAGAATTTTTTACATTAAAATCAAGAGAATAATTTCTTTTCATAGTAGTTTTGGAGAATTTGTGCTTTCTTAGCAAAAACCATGGCCGGTCAGAGGGTTTTAATCCAGATACTCCTAGCAATTAAGTATAGTAGCACACATCACAGCCCAAGTTTAGTTTAATGAATACAATATAAAATTCTCAAGGCTTTTACCTGGTAGACAGATAAATAAGATAATATCACAATATTCATTTTTAATATTTCCTTCAGTTTCAAATCAAATAACCGTAAGTCACCATCTGATTTATTAAATTCATAAAACTCGAAACAGTGATATGAAAGTTAATTTGACTTAGTTAAGATTCAAATGAGATTACTTTCATCAGGATTACACATTTATTACTACATCCTAAGAGAAGGTGGCGAATACTTGAGGTGACATCAAAAGACGTGGCAGAGTTACGCATAACAATCTTGTTTTAAATTCACATTCCCTACAGAGAAATAGCCCTGATTTTTGCATATGAATTCATTACTTAACTGGTATTTCTAACAAAATTGTTTCATATGCTTATTATTCTATTGAATCGAACTTAAATATTAAATTAAGCACCATGCTTAAACAAATCAAACAGTGGAACTTAGCTTTTTAGCTTGAAAAGCGCTGAATCTTTACTTCGATCTCCTTTTGTGGTCATAGTCAGCACATCAACCAGATAATTATAAGACCTTAGCTTCGACGCGGAATGGGTACCTTAAGACTTTCAGCCTTTCATCGTTTCGTAACTCCTCTATTTTTTCCGCATTGGTGCAAAATTAAAACTATCTAACGATTACTCTCAAGATACAGAGTAAAGAAAGAGATTTCGCGAAACGTTCCCGACTTGAGAATTATACTAGAAGTTTCGAGAATGTTTTTCACGAGCAAAATACTTCGAGAAAGGGATACTTGCCAAAAATGAAGCAGCAGTACAGGTAACTAAGCAGTTTCACTGTTTAATTGAATTTTTTTAAGCGTTATATTATAAATACACTAGCCAATGAATTAGAAACACAAGCTCAATATTTTATTGCATCACCTTTTGCACGTAAATCTCCTCTGATTCGTTTGAGCATCGAGTCTACATGCTTCTGGAATGCCTTTACGTCCAGAAAATATCATGCTTTGGCTATGCAGCTTTTTCGATCTTGTAAATTAGATGGAAGAGGAGAGTGCTGTTGGATGAGTCTTCCCACTATATATCACACATTTTCTATGGGGTTACGATTCGGACTATACCGTGGCCAGGGAAGGTATTAGAAGTCACACTGATTTTCAGCGAACCAATTTTGAACACTTCTGGCGCGAGTAAAGTAAAATGGATTCATGACTTCATGGGGTTCTCGCCAAATTCGACGTCTTCCATCAGTGCAAAATAAGCTGTATGGTGTTTCATCCTACCATATTACCCGTTTCCAATCCTCAGAAATCCAGTGTGTTCTTTCCGAAACCACTGTAAACGAATTCTTGCATGTCGGGCAGAATTGAGTGGTTTTCTCACAGGCAACCAACTATGCATTCCTATCCTCTTCAATTCTCTGCGCATGGTTCCAGCTAAAATACACTCTTAGACTAAAAAGACGAGGCACCACGACGCATCGCGAAGATATAAAGCAAATTGGACACAAATTGATATGCATACAGGTTTCGACGGAAAATGCAAAATTTTACGTTTTGGCTGCCAATGAATGAACGGTTGTCGCTACAGCGCATCTGATCTGCGCAACTGGCATGATATTTAAGAGGAGGAATTATGACTCCAGGTCATAAATTCTTCACAAATTTCATTCCGTGTACTCCGGTAGACAGTAACTATACCTCGCACACAGATTCGCGAACGATATGCGCAGATGTCAGAATTTGAGAGAAGTCGTGTAAATGGGCTTAGAAGCCGGTTGGCCCTATCGGCGAATAGATCGAAATTTGAGCAGGAACATTATTAGACGATGTTGGCAGGAATGGGTGAACCATGGCCGCACACAGCGTCAAGAAGGAAGCGGTAGGCCTAGAGAAAAGACAGAACGTGAAGACCGAGCAATCGTCAGAGCGGCAGTCACAGCCCAGATGCATCGTTATTATCGATTGTACGTGCAACTATTGCTTCAGTGACCTCAAGGACCACTCATAGACGGCTCACAGAAAGGGCGCTGAGGTCACTTCTCCTCTTGCGCCGACTACCATGGACCTCCGTACAACGTCAAGCCCGTTTGCAATGGTATCGGGCTCATTCGCAATGGAATATCTCTGACAGAAGTAGAATAGTCTTCAGGGATGAGTCCTGCTTTGAACTGAGCCCCGATGACCAGCGAAGACGAGTCTGGAGGCGCCCCGGACAGCAGTGTGATACGAACTTGACTGTCTTCCGGCAGACAGGCCGACAACCAGCAGTGATGGTCTGGGGTGCCATTTCATTTCATAGTAGGACTCCTTTCGTTGTCATCCGTCGCAACCTTACAGCACAGCGGTACGTCGACGAAGTTCTAAGGCCCGTTGTGTTGCCCTTCATGTCACACCACCATGGGCTTACATTTCAGCAAGATAGTTCTTGCCCCTACACTGCACATGTTTCTACTGCTTGCCTTAGTGCTTGTCGAACATTACCTTGGCCAGCAAGGTCGCCGGATCTCTCCCCTATTGAGCTCGTTTGGAGCATTATGGGCAGAGCCCTCCAACCATCTTGGGATGTTGACGATGTAACGCGCCAGTTGTACAGAATTTGACACGATATCCCTCAGGAGGACATCCGCTACCTCTATCGATCGATGACAAGCCAAATAACTGTTTGCATAAGGGCCAGAGGTGGACAAACGCGTTACTGACTTTTTTACTTTGTGAAGCTCTATTACTTCAATAAATCATCCAATTTTTCTCAAAACGTAATCATTTGTTTTTCTGTAAATGTGTATCACTTCTACAGATTTTTGTCCCATTCGGATAATTTCTCCTTGGTGCGCCGGTTTTTTTGTCTAAGAGTGTATGTTAGCAAGAGCCTTGGCTGACGATCTGTGTCAGTTGAAGCACAGTAGAGTCTGTGTTCTGCCGTAGAATTCGCCGGAGACAACACTGATCACTCTCTTGGAAAACTCTGCTAGAACCTCAGTTACGTCTATTAGAGAAGGACTGTGGGTTCTGATTCCAACTTTTGAAAACCTGTGATATGGCTGCTGCTGAGAATCCAGTTAGATTTGCTGCCTTCGTAATCGAAATCCCAGCTAAACAGGCGGCAACAATAAGCTATTTTCAAATGGTGAAAGATCTATCGTTTTTCCTATTTTAGTTCATTCATCGTGAAAAGCTTTACTTATACTAGCATTTTAACCACGGGTAAACCATGTCATAAAAAATTACATACATTATCCCTAGCACGTATTGAAATGAAAATCGCAAAGGTTTCAAATTCATTGGTCAGTGTGTCTGTATGTTTAACTGAATTCCTCTTTCGAAATAAATATTATATACCTTATAGCGTATTACAAATCAAATTCTGAAAATGTATTCAAGACCTTTATTTTTGGGCAGGATTAATTTTTAATTGGTAAATGTTTTTGTATAATATAGGGTACCAATACTAGTTTTCTTCAGCACGTAACATCCATCAGGCGACAAATGGTTTAAGATCGCTAAATAGTGGTAGTTCAATTGGGGATCAAATACAAGCGAATAGATTGACTGCGCGGATGTTTCTGTAACTCTGCTGAAGTGCAACTAGAAGGCCAAGGAACTATTCTTAGACACAAAGGCATCCCTATCCATAGGCAGGTAGAATTTATATGTATCACATTCAAATAAGTGTAATTTGACTAAATATTACATTTTCATAAGAAAAGGATATTTTGACAAAATTGTTTATTAGCTTCCAGAAGCAAAGGACAATCATAGTTTCGAAACAATCTAACAGAAAGTTGTATAAAATTTATTTAAATATAATCTAACAATTACAACAGAAATAAAAAAAACAACAAGAAATTTCAGAAATCCTATTTATTCGGTTTTGCCCTGAAATTATACAAAATCCTTTTAATTCGAGAAATTAATCACAGAAATTTGCACTGCAATGCAGTTACTGTCCTAATCATAGCAACCATCGTCGGAATAGTCCGCTGGAGTACTGCTTAACTATTTTTGTTCTCATTTAGGTTGGAAATAAGTAAGGATTAAAGGTATTTCTTAAATAGAATGTTAGTAATGATTCTGAGTTTGAAGAAGCTAAGCTCCGAAATGTCTAACTTAGTGTAACCCAACCAAACAACGTAAATGATGGTAGTGCAAAACATTAAGGTATTCTTTGATTTTTTTTAAACTCACGTAATATAATTCCTTTAGGGGGCAATACTCCGACGTAAAATTCAGACTAAGGCAGAAAGTTAAGCTTTAGACCGACGCAGATTTTAAATAAAGCTTTATCGATTTAAAGGCCAAACAGACGAAGATACCTTTTTCTTTTTTTTAATGTATAACGTCTATATGTGCAACAGAATAAAGAACTCTTTCTCCTTAAATAGATTTAAAATGGTTTCAAAAGGGATTTTTTCGTAAAGTAACTGTAAGATTCAAAAGTCGCACGAAACTGGTGTTTTCTTCCACAAAAGAACATGAAACTAGTGTTTTTATTCACAAAAGAACACGGAATTAGTAAACGTACTGACGAATGTATGTATCTCGCATATCTCAAGAACGATTATTCGCAGAACATTGAAATTTTGCATACGGAACTGCTATAACATCTTGTACTGCATCTTCTTTTTTATGGCAATCCACAGTACCAAACTTACATAATCATATACTCCAATTACACAAGTATTTTAAATGACGAAAATATTCATGTTAGGGCAAAGTCAAGTTTATAAAAAAAATTAATTTTCGACAAATAACGAAATCTAGCTTTTAACGTTGTCTCCCGGTTCCTGCACTTATATTTAGAAAAGAATCATAAGCATTATGGAAAAGTAAAATCATAAGAGATTTGACTCCCGTATGACAAAAATTGGCCGAGATATTTAACTTCAAAATTTGCAGTTTTTATGTAGTTTTCGATTTGTCTTGAGAAATCGGTTCATTAAGTTAGAATAATTCTAGGAAATATATTGAAATTAAAAACAGCAAAAAATTAATGTATAATTTAAAAGGCCCTACAAGGAAGTCATGTGGAGTCCACATAATCGTTTTTTTTGGGGGGAGGGAAAATTCAGACTCTATACGTACATGTAAATTTCTGGGTGAGAAGAAACGTGGAGTGATCCGTGGAGGAAAACTGAAAAGTAACTTGAAGAAGTTTAACTATTAGACATTTTAATACAACGGGAGCACATGGATTGGTATTAATCCATTAACTAAAGAAGTTAAATTTTTATGAAAGTGTGCAATGAAATCCAGTTCACTAGTAAAAGACATTTTGAGGACTTTAAGGTCTCGTTTTATTCTTTAAGCAGTTATTTTATGTTAAAGCTCTTTCCTATCCTCATCATTTCCATTTTATAAATTTTTAGCTCGGGTGATATTTAAATGAGATAGAATAAAAATATTGTTTAAAAGAAGGTTCTAGAAGGCAGAATCATAACATGCTCTGCCTGCTGAAGGACACGTTGCTAATTCCGATTCTCTCTGTCACGCCGATCTTTAGGTTATAGCCAACATGAACGTTACTTTAGTTGTATAGCCGTTAGATGAACTTACTATTACTTAAATAAGTGAAATTTGTTATTTCTTTAAGCCACAACTGCTGGCTGTATTTTTGTAAGCACGAGTCGTACCTCCTGTTAACATTTATTTGAGTTAAATAAAGGGTCCCCTTCGTTTAAGTAATAAACCTAAAATAACTTTTGTTTGAGCTAAATCAGTCCGTGTGGTACCTTACAAGACATAGTGATATTCACTTAAAGTCTTCAGATTTTTCGTACATTTTATGTTTCTAAAGAATATGAAATTTTATAGGACAGTTTTCTAAAAACCAAAAGAAAATTTTAGTGAAGAATCTAACTATGATTAGCTGTCGGTAATTTAAGATCTCTTTCTTTTAATTTTTTCCCCTTTAAAATATAGATTGGTGTCTCTTGATGCAAGATTTTAGTGATTTTCTAGTTTGCCCGACCGTACTCATTTGCTATAAATATTCTTATAATTGTATGAATATGCTAAATAAATATTCCGTTTTCGGAATCCTTTAACGTTTAGGACTCGGACCAAAAACATTACTGATTAGCATGAAAAGACTCTGAAAGACAAACTTTTAAAAACTCCGAGCAATTTCATAACTGCTTGGATGAAACGAGATGGGAAAAGTATTTAGTTATTTTTAATATCGAAGTGCCTCTTACGATGGCAAGAGAAAAATTTTTTTAAAGATAGTGGGAATTGTGGCAGAAAATCCTAGAACAATAATAACCGTTAAAACGAGGTATTTTATAAGAAAATAAGCATTATGGAAAACGTATCTTAAAACTACGTTGTACATAAATATATATGTAAAAATATAAAAAGAAAACAATGGCTTTGCTCTACGCGAACAGCAACCTCTAATTAACTTTCCGCGATTTCAAGATCTTCCGCCTAATCCATTACTTTCCAGAACTCTCTTGCCTGCTATGTAACCACTACTATAAGTAGCTCTACACGTCATTTTTCGTCAGATTTCTTTCTGCTATTCAGTGCTATACAAACGCTTTGCTCTGTCTCTTCGTATTTCCTTTGTTAAAAATATTTATGACGACGAGTTTTAAATTTACTAGTATTGCTATTTAAATTATCATCGAATATGTGATCTTTGTGTAAAAAAAATTAGCTGTCATTTTTATCGAATAAAGATGTGAAGTTCTTCGTCAGTCGGCAGCCTTTCCACTCGCTACGAAAACATAAGGACTCTCGACTGCAAATATCACATATATAAGGGCGACGATTTTATTTATTTGTTTGTTTGTTTAGCAGGGTGACATGATTTATCTTGGGAAAGCAAACAAATAGGAAAAGATTTACTGTGAGACCCTTTCCCCACGGCTGTTTATCGCGTAGTAGACTGTGAAGCTATACATGCATTGCTATTTATTGTGCAAAATTGTGTTTTTTCCTTACTTATCGCCTGCCTCTGAGGTGTATTTGGAAGCACGCCTAGATGGCAATCGATATGTCCGGGCTGCATATAAGCATTCTGTACCGTGCCACACGCATACGGAAAATCCGTATTTGTGATTGGACATATTTTCCGATGACATTATTTTATCTTAGCGTAATGACGTTTAGAAGGGATTCTTAGGGCTTTTTTTTCTCGTTGAATGGAGTGCATATGTAGCACGGATGCGTGAAAATCAACGTTTGTTTTCTTTGAAACGAAAAACTTTAGCTGCAGCTTCTGCCTATGGCTTCTTGTTTCATGGAATAATAAAATTATAAAATCTTTCAAAGAGGCTGTTAATATTAGAAGCAATCTTAAGCTCTTAGAGTATATAAATAGCTGAGTTCATGAATTTAGTGCAAAAAGCAAAATACGACGATCTCGATCCAAGTGCAAAGGCATTGTGTGCTAGTAAGTATATTATTATTATTGCAATTTTATTACATTCTGTTTGTTCCTTTCACATGGCAGAAAATATTCTCTTAGCAAATGTTATGTCATTACCATGTTAATATCCATGTCTTTCACACGACTAATATTATGTTGCCTTAAATGAAAGAAAAATGTACATTCAGTATTGTCGCTGAATCCAATGCTATAAGAAAAGAAACTTCCTTTTCTGACAAATACTATTTTTAAGCGACAGTATAAAAGATGTTACACATTATAAAATTCCATTCAGAATACGTATCTCAAATTCTCTGTTCTAAATCTACATTAGTCTAACTTCAAAAATAAATTTTACTTTTTCAGACTGATAACAAATATCGTGAATTTACTGTGTATTATGTTAGCTCCCAATATCGTTTTTGCTATTTTCAAAAGCTGACTTGTCTCATGCTTTCGGTGATTCCATCTGCAGAGAATGGTATCTAATGAACATAAAATAATGAATTACTAATCATAACACATTTAATATGAAGGATTTTAAATTAAGAATACATTGATTAAAAATCTCTGCAATTAACACACATTTGCGTAGCTAATACATCAAAAAATAATATTTTTTTTCTCTAGGAAAAAAATCATTAAATTTTTTATATTAAATTCACCACACTACAATGTTGTAAGAAGTGTAATCTCATAGCAACAAAAATACAACGCATGTAATAATCTTTTCGGTACCTCTATCAAAATGTAACAAATGGTATGGAGGTGTACGCTCGAGCCCAGGCAAAGTCAAGGCGTTCCTAAACGTAGAAGAAATGATGTCATTGGAAGCCAAATCCAATCACGAGCAAGGATTTTTCCCTATGTGCGTGGCGCGGTACAGAATGCTTATATGCGTCCGGGCTTTGAATCCCTGAGAGGACAATTTTCGCTTTACAGCTGTACGTGCATTTCTCAATTAAAATTTTGTATTCCTTACTTCCATTTGAGCGCTTAGATATATAAGTTAACCGTCTCACGCCGACTGTCACGTATACATGCCAGCAAGAAACGCACTCATTTCCCTACGGACAGGCTGGTGTGCTAGAGAGTTTTCTCTTTAACCCCCGGCCGTCACACATTTGTGCCTGCGTCTCGGAACGTTTTAAAAACTATAACTTTTGGCACAAGATGGCATTGTATGTCCATACGGTTTCAGATACTTGTAGATTTGATCTTCTACTCAAAATGAGAGTATCTTGACTCACAGATGCATGATTTAGATCTGTCATATATGTTAAAATTAACGTTTAAATATCTTTTGCCTTTACTTTGCACGAAAATATATAAGAAAAAGTATTGCTCACTTTGAGAAATAATTTTCGGAAGGGCTTATCAAATTATTACAAAGTTTTAATTGATAAAATACATTAATAAACTTTTAAATTAATACAAGAAAGTGTGTTTACAAAATGTAAAAATCTTTCACGAGAACTAGAAGATGACACTCAACAAGCTCAATCTCTGACAAAATGTCCATATGAGGATCCCTAGAAATACCGCCCTTTAACTGTTTATGAAAAGAATCATCACTCTCATTTATGATTCGTCTGATAAAAAACGCTTGCTCGGCATAATAAACTGAAATCGTATAAGGTATATAAGTAAACTAAACGCTTTTCGAAAAAAAAGCAATGCAAAACGCAATGGAACCTCACATAGCTACCCTAAAAGACTCTACATAGTAGCAAAAAAAGAGTAGAAAAAGGATTCGAAGGGGTACAGAAACATGAATGTTTATGTCACTAGAAATCGCTCTGGCACGCCAGCATGCCGCCAGGTGCGTTCCTTGCTTCTTCACGGATTTAGACTTGATAGCAAAAAACCCTTCGGCCCTGGACAGACACTCGCAAAAGAGACTGCCGGCGCGAAGCGCGCATTTGCGCTTCCCGTCGCGAGAGAGTTAAAGTACAAAAATTTCCTACCACAGTTATAAGATAAAAGGCATGACAGTAAAACATAATGTTGTTAATTTATTTGATAAAATGGGACAGAATTTAATTTTTTGATAAATACATAGCGAAAATTTACTCTATCGAATGAAAAAGATGAAATCAATCATCAGTTTTTTAATATATATATAATGTTCAACACTTCAAGAAATCATGTTCTTTTCTCATCTTCATTCATTTTTTAAGCCTAGATGAGCTTTATTTTTATCCGCCTGTATTTGTGGAAAATGCATCTAACATATCAAAATCTATGCTCTTAGAAGAAAGCAGTGCTTTCAAAAGACGTCTTTGCAAATTCCACGTACATATTTAAAGAGGCTAAATTAACCTGAAATTCCTGTTCTTATAAATGCTAGCGTATTATGTGCTTATATTAATTCCAAAATCTAGATTCAAAAAAGAAATTGGGGATAAAATAAATGTATAAGAATTATTGTTAAATTATTTATAACCTCAGTTATTTTGCAATGAAAACAAACATTTCTGAAATTCAAATGACGTGTTTTATGCATAGCAATGTAGCATTGCATTATATTTGAGTGTTCCTAACACTTAAACGAATGTAACACTAGTTTCGTGTGACTTTTGAATCTTACAATTACGATAATGACCTAAATGCTTTAAATACAGAAAGTGGTACCTGATTAGAAAATAAACACCCTCAAATGTTGAATTTCTGAAATTTATATTAACTAGAATATCTTAGTTTTCGAAATGTGATGTGTTTAACGACTTCGCATGAATGAATTATAAATTCAAATTCATTCAAAGACGTTTGAACTAAATCACCCATTAATTATTACATGATCTCATTTCGCTTACTCATTTTTCCGACAAACTACTTAAATTTTTCCCCAAAATTATATAAAGCGGAAATTTCGATGGCATTCCATCATTACTTACCATACGAAAGTTTTCCATCGTGGGGTAAGATGGGAAGTTTCCAATTCGAAATTACTTCCCCTTCGTTACCAAGTAAATTGAAAATTCGTTCAATTCCCAGCGGTTCACATATTTAACATATTCTAATTTGAACACGTCTTTTGGATTTCTCACCTCTTTGACAAATGCCT
>KK113225.1:665905-717667 GCA_000611955.2 Stegodyphus mimosarum
CTGGAAGGAAACGCAATTTTCTTTTCGCGGAATTCCCCTGTAGGACATTTGCAACGCAGTGACAGAAACTTGAAAAATTTCGGGCAAGTCTAGTTCGAGCACAAAAATTGCTTTTCGCTTCGCCTCACGCGTAATCAGCTGAATATAATACAGAACTTATACGAGAAAAACGCCTCAAGGCAGTTGCAGCATGACTAATGCAGGACAATGCTGTAATGCAGTTATTTTCTACAACATTTCTACAACATTCTTATTTCTTTTCGTGTACAAGGCCTATTTAAGAGACTTATTGTGCCTTAAATATTATTCGTATTTCATGATTCTTTTAGCTTAATTCATTCAGTACTCATCTTCCTCCATTATTCTTTTTAAATCCTTATTTTTCAACAGTTAAATATCTGTATTTATTGGACGTGCATTGCATTTAGTGCAATGCACCTCTACTAATGCAACACATATTCTAATAAAGTTATTCTCTAAGTTTCGAGTTAGATCTGCTTAACAGACTTATAGTACGTCTTAAATGCCATTCATACTGCATGTTCGTTTAGTTTAATCCATTCAGTACTTATTTTCATACATTATGTTTTTGGATCCCTGCTTACCAGAAGTTAAATATCACTACTTAATGAACATGCTTTGCATTTAATGCAGTGCAGCATAGGAAGCATAATGCTATAACGCAGTTATTCTCTATGAATCGAATTAGATCTGTTTAAGAGACTTATACAGTGTCTTAAATGTTAATAATATTGCATGTTCTTTCAGTTTAATTCAATAACTTCTTATTTTCATGCTCTATCTTTAGATCCCTACGTACCAGCAGTTAAATGTCTGTACTTATTGAACGTGCATTGCATTTAATGCTGCACGTTGCGTTCCATATCTTAATCTTAATTTAGCATTGCGTTAAATTAGCATTGCATATCTTAATCTAGCATTGCGTTCCATATTATCCCCATTTAATGCAATGCAGCATATGGAACGCAATGCTATAATGCAGTTATTCTCTACGTTTCGAGTTAGATCTGTTTAAGAGATCTATAGTCTGTTTTTAATTAATGTCTTCAACTGCATACATTTTTAGGTCCCTGCTTTACTTCAGGTAAATGTCTTGCATTGCATTTAATGCAATGCGGAATTGTTAATACAACCCAATGCTCTAATGTAGTTATTTTCTACGCTTTGAATATTAGGCTTATTTCGAATTGCATGATTCTTTTATTTTAATTCAATCAGTGCTTATCTTCATTTATTATTGTTTTTAGATCCTTGCTTTTTAGCAGTAAAATGTCTGTATTTATTGGATATGCACTTCATTTAACACAGCACTGCTAATGCAATGCAATGCTGTAATGCTGTCATTTTCCAGGTTTCGAGTATTAGGCCTTAAAGAGACCTACTGTATGGCTTAAATATTATTCATATTGCATGATCTTTTCGTTTAATTCATTTAGCGCGAATTCGTTTAATTCATTTTTAGTTTAATTCCTTTATTCATTTTTCATTCAATTCATTATATTTTATTTTGTTTTTAGGTCCCTACTTCTTAAAGTTAAATGTCAGCATTTATTGGAAATGTACTGCATTTAATCTTAATCTTTATTATTTATTATTACTTAATCTTTTATTTGCAACACAATGTTATAATGCAGTTTTTTTCTTCGTTTTGAATATTTAGACGTACTTTACAGAACTTCATATGCCTTAAATATCATTCGTATTCCTTGCTTCTTTTAATTTAATTCATTCCGTACTTATTTTCATCCATTACTTTTTTGGTATCCCTGCTTTTAATTGCTAAATATCTGTGTTTATTGGACATTTAAAAGAAGAATCAGTGAGCATTCATTACATCCCAAGAAAATTAATGTGAAGTATGACTTAATTGTTGTATGATTAAGATTTTAGAGTCGAACATTTTGAAACATCATCTGTACTTACGTAAGTTTTAAATACATTCTGTATCTGCACGTCTAGAATATAAAACGTCCACACTAAAAAACTCGCTTTATAAATCTTTATATAGTTCTACATACCTAAAAGCTCTAGTGGGAAGTGAACGAATTACACAAATTAAGTTGGTGAAAGCGGAAAAATCACTATATAAAATACTTACACATTTCAGTGAAATGATGAATATAATTGATATATTAGATGAGTTTAACACATCATCTCCCTCCTAACATACAAGCAAAGCTTCTTGCATATCTGAAGATATTTTACGGAAAATGTAAGGGCACATAAAAAAGCCTATTATGTAAGAGTCCGATATGTTGAATGAGCTTTTTGCTTGTTTAATTGATTATTTAAATACTAACTGCTCAAATAAGTGCACACTTTTGTAGTTAACTAAATAAAACTGCTTCAATTCACGTTATATAGGAAGACCCAAAGTCTGCTATGTAGGTTGCCTTTTGCTGGATTTCAATCACTGAAAGCTGATGTTTTAGCTGTGGAATCACCAGCGTTCAGAGGTCTTATCCATTCAAACACTGACTGGCGTTGAATTTATTATCATACATAAAATACAATTAAAGTATATGAATATCATACTTAGAACTAAACTAAACAGATGTATCTTATTGTGATTGTTAAAGAGAAGGTTATTAATTACATTTTTCAAATTTTCGATTGTGGATATAAGACGCGTATAATTTTCACAAAGGCACTTTGACATTTCACGTGGACTATAGAGACTACATTTTTAATATATTGGAGCCATTTAGTTAATTATTCATTCAGGAAAGAAAAAATAAATAAATAAATAAATCTCCATAATAAACTAAATTTCTTTGATCCTTATTTAATGAAGGTATGAAGCTTACAGAAAAAGGCACAGAGAGAAGATGAAAACAAGCATTGCCTTATATTAGGGCTAATAAAATAGAGAGAGGGTAGATTTCCGAAATTTATCTTAAACATTTTATATAACTGCATTATATATTTAAATGTTAAAGCCCTTTTAATGTACTTGGTTGAATATATTCTCCACGTTAGTGGTATTACTAATCATGTAATAAAAGTTCATTTGTGTTTAGAAAGCTATTTCTATTTTAATAATATTAGTGATGTACAAATTGTATTATATTAAAATATTATTCGCTGTAAATGATTTTAGTAGATAATCTTCTAAAATTCGTACACTATTTTACATTAAAATTTGACTTACGGAATTGTAAATTTATTATTCCCTTTTAGAATATTGAAATAGACCCTTTTCTAAATCTGAAATGATTTTCTAGTGAAAAAGATAAATGTAGGGCTTCATTTTATTATCAAATAAACATCCCTCTCAGAGTATTTTTATTGACACAACTTTCAACAGAGGCATTTGATTTAGAGAGCTTTCTTCAAAATACAGCCATTCACATTTGCTGGAAGAAAGCAAAATGTCTCAATATTCAATAAAGATCACTTTTATTTCAGGCTTATCATAAAATCCTAAGTGCGCTTAGAGCAATGCGAATGCTTGAAATTTTCAACGACTATGAATCTCGAAAGGTATGGAAAAATTTGGCTATTATTTAAGCTCAGCATAGATATAAAACATTTTCTACATTTATTGGATGTTTCGAAACTACAGCGATGCGCTATGAAAGAAATACCTTTCGTTCACATTTCTCTCATAAGTATTTTCCTAGCTATTTAATAAAACTGTCGAATAACACAAGAAAGATGAAGAGGAAAACATTTTCAACTCTGGCATCAATTAAGGCATATTTATACAGGGTGTTTATAAAGTTCCGGACCCATTTTGATGTTTAATAACTCATAAAATAATGAAGATATAAACAAACTTATGGCATTTATTGACGGATTGACTAATATATTTTCTTTTTTAGATTAGAGTATCTTTACTTTTGTAGATATCGTCTGCGCGTGTGGTTAATTTCAAATAATTTCATTTTCCAGTCTAAATATCTGTACTTTTCTAAATATCGTCTGCTTATTAATTGCATTTTTCTCTCTTTTGTTTTTGGCAACTATTAATCGCTATAATGTGCGCATATGGGGATCTGAAAACTTACATGAATACCGTGAGGCACAAAGGATTCCCCAAAGGTTAATGTGTGGTGTGGACTAATGCACGACCGAATCATTGGGCCTTTCTTTTTTACAGAAAAGACGGTCTCATCAGTCGTATACTCGGACATGATGGAAAACTTCGTATTTCCACAACTAGAAGAGCTTCAGTCACATGTCTTTTTGCAACAAGATGGTGCACCACCTCATTGGGGTACCACCATTCGTAGTTCTTTGAATGACCATTTTACAGGAAGATGGATTGGGCGAGGAGGTCCAATTCCTTGGCCACCCAGATCGCCTGATATAACGCCGCTGGACGTTTTCCTTTGGGGCTTTGTAAAAGACAACGTTTACAGGAGGAGAGTGTCGAACATCGATGAGGAATGAAGAATGAACATGGATAAGGAATGAAGAATGAACATGGATGACGAATGAAGAGCCAGAATTACAACCGCTATAGCCTTTGTGAATGCCGACATGCTTGCCGGTACCTGGCGTGAAATTGAATATCGACTTGATATTCTCCATGCGACGAAGGGGGGCACACGTGGAAGTTCATTGACAAGGGTCATGAAACTTTTCGAGTCTATCTATCCATTTATGTTATTAATTTTAATCTGTCTTTATTACTTTATGAGTTATTAAACATCAAAACGGGTCCCGGACTTCATAAACACCCTGTATTTTAGCCCTGTTTTGTTGTTACACTTGAGGACGTAATTATTATTACCAGCAAATCAATGTATCATTCCAAATAT
The DNA here is from genome assembly GCA_000611955.2 of Stegodyphus mimosarum. Lineage (NCBI taxonomy): Eukaryota > Metazoa > Arthropoda > Arachnida > Araneae > Eresidae > Stegodyphus > Stegodyphus mimosarum. The sequence continues at coordinate 670,693 of KK113225.1, forward strand.
TTACATGGCTTTGTAAATTTTACAAAACTTGGAAATCAAACTTGTGAAAGTGAGAAAGTACAAGATTTTCCATTTAGAAGAAAGCAAGATTATATTTAAAACGTTTGACTAAAATTTAGAAAACGATCATTACTTAAAACACGAAGAGATATAAAATCCTGATATTTTCAATATTATTTTCTTTTATATTACTTCAATCATATTACATATTCAATCATATTATAAGGTACTCTCTACTTTCTTTCCTCACGCCTTCGTGTTGTGATTGGAAGCATACTCTAAGCGTATTGAAGAGATTCGGGAATGCAGTCCTGGGGAGTGCACTGTATACTTTTTACATCACCTGCTTCAAAAGAAAAGTACTAATTGCTTTCGGTTGCGCCCGAACTAAAATGTGGTGAACGATAAATGGAAATCATCAGTACCATAATTTCTCGACTGAGTTCCGTAATGTCCAATCTCCTTTTAAAAGAGGGAGTATATAAAGTAGTTTCTCTCGCCTTTCCGCAAGCCTTCGTGGTATAATTGAAATTATGCTCGAGAGGTCCAGAGTTCGAGTCCAGGTAAGGACACTGCATATTTTTCTCGTCTTTTGCTTTAAAAAAATACGCAGTGACTCTACAATATTCCATGTTTATACAAGCATATTGCATTCACGAATAAATTTAAAGTATTTTAAGCATTATGTTCCATCTAATTAGCTTATGTATGTGACGAGAAAAATATTCCTAACACGCCAGCAAGAATATTCATACTAGTTAATTTAACAAACTTGTTAATGAACATAAAAATAAATCTCGAACTAAAAGCTAATTCTGCAGAAAATTTTAGCATTTTCTACGTTTACTGCGAATGAAATAATAAACAAATCATTGAGTTCATCCTCCAGACTTAATTCTTTGTACACCAATCTGCTTGCATAATATTCTAGAGCTTCCCACGATTGATTCCGACGTAATCGTTTTAGAGTTCTAGAAACATTAGGATTTTTGATGCTGAGATACGTGAAAAATTAGCAATGCCCTCACCGGGACTCGAACTTCGGACCTCTCGAATATGCACCGAGTGTGCTGACCAAAGAAGTTATGCTAAGAAGGCAGGAGAAATACTTTTTACACTCCCACTTTTAAAGGGCGACTGGGGATTAGGGGATTCAATCGCTAAATCCTGGTGGTGGAGAATCATTATCCACTACCTTCTTTAGTTTGGGCTTCAGTGTAGAAACATTAAATATTTTTTGAAAGCAGGAGACTGAAAAAATGAACAATACCCTCGGCAGGACTCGAACCTTGGATCTCTCGAATACGCGCCAAATGTGCTGACTATTACACCACAAAGGCATGCGAAGAAGGCAGGAGAAATGCTTTATAGATTCCACAGTAAAATGTATATCAGAACCCTAATTTAACATATCACGTTTGAATCACAAAGCTGTGAAAACTATTACACATTAATTTTTAAACTCTGTTCTCCATAAAATGCTCTAAATTTTGTCCGTTAAACTTTGAGGACTTTTCTGGAAGAGGAAGCTGCTTCTCTTTACTTTTCTGTAATCAGTTAATCTTTAACTGAATCAAAAGGTAGAAAAACGATAGAATAACCTTTTAAGAGAATATTTTTTCGATCGTTTGAAAGGTGGAAGGAATACATTTTACCCCGTTCAAGATTCTAGAAATCTATTTGAAGATGAAATTAAACTCCTGGCACTTCTGACTCCTAAACCATAAGGGCAGCGCATTACAAAATTGTAACATGCGTCGAATGTAGTACGCGCTGGAATACGGAAATGATTAGTACTTTCACGGCTTGTGCACGCTATACGCAAGACTAATGAATGCCCAAAGCAATATAAAAAGCTAGATCGAGATATCAATTTTTTGATTTGTAAATCATTTAATTTGTAAATCTCATTTGTAAATTTCAGCCCAAATGAGCGTTAGCCCAAAAGGGCTATTAATTTCGTTTTGGCATTTTGCGTTGGTTCACTATAAACGTCTGAATCACTTTTCAAATTGTTGATACCAAATCTTAGAGCCCTGCATTATATTTAAAGAAATTAAACGATGAAAAATTTCTTGAATATATGCCTGTTTCTCGCATTGTCGAAAAACAACTGTACCTAAACAGATCAAATTTTGAATAACGTAGTACTCCACTCGAATATGGTCATTTAGAAAACCAAATTTGGAATTTATTTCATGATTTACTTAATTTTTTGTAAAACTTTAACTAATTTTTTTATTGACAAACTCAATGATTTCAAACTCTTCCATTGGCGCTTCTGTTGCGTGCATCTTCAAGCACGGATATTTTTTACGCGAGGTAACTGCTTGAATTGGTCAAGAATTCTGAGAATTTGCAAAGAAGGCCACACAGAATGACATGCAGGAACTCAACCGCAATACAGTACAATACAGTACTACAGAAGGCATAGGTATAGATACGTCTGCATAGATATTAGGCTCCTTAGGTTGCATCACGTATTCTAGATCAGAACTGGGTTCTTGCGCATATTGAATCATCCACATGGGATGATATCTGCAATGACGTCATTTGTAACGCAGCGAAATAGTCACTGCTTCGGTTTCCTTGACCTACAACATAAGAATCTGTGCATACATTGCATCCAATTACCGGACGCATAGACGCATCAATGGCGTTATATCGTCTTTTCCTGAAAAATCCACTACCGAGAGAACACATACGCTAGAAGTTTATATACTTCATCATTATACCGCCCCTTCACCAGCGTGTATTACGAAATGCCACTGAGTATAAATTGCGTTCGCCTTTAGACAACGTTATATTACTGAGATTTTAAGACAGAGACCGCCTATTGCCCAACCTGCTGTGCGTTTCTTCAATACGTAATTATGGATAGGTAGAAATGAATGAAATACTAGAATTTCATCATGAGTTTTACAGTTATTTCTCCCCCCACTCTCCCGCTTGTACTCTGCAGCTCCGTCCCGATGTTGGTGAAAAGAAGCACCGGAACAGATCCGAAGGATTGCTATTCTTCTTTTTTTAATAATAATCTCAAATGAGGACATCTGATACGCGAGTATTTCAAATGCCCAGTCCGTCTCATGGCCACAAATCTGAGCCAAACGAAACAGCAGCCATTGCTGCCAAATTCGGTTTGGTTTGCTTAATATATAGCAAAGTATGCAAGGGCTCTCTGCCTAGGGTGAAGGATACCTTCTCGGAGAACTTTCTAAGGATAACTGGCTCATATATATGTTACACATAGGGAAAACCACGAAAACACCCATGCAGCCAGCCCGTTCGCCCAGGTCAAAACTAGCAGTATCCAACGGCTTTACCGCTCGGTCGCTGGTGGGCCCCAGTTTTGCCACGCACATTACCAGTTATAACAACTTTCTTTCCTTTCATTATAATCAGTTTGTCAAATACACAATCGCTCCCCTTCATAAGGTACTACTTTTAGTTGTTAGCAGCCTATGCAGGATATTGAACAAATCATCAATAAAAAACATTAACGAAATAAAAACAAATATGAAACAAGTTTCAGTTTAAATTGGGTTAAAATTTTTATCACTCGCTCACTGTTTTGGCTTATAAGATATTATTTTAAATTTCTAAGCTTTAATTGATATTACAAATTCAGTAATTTTTGTTTATGAGAGGAATATTTAAATCCGTTTACACTAATAGTGGTTTAATTATTAATTTTAAACTTAGATTAAAAAGCTCTTTTTTCAAATGATTTCTTCGGAGAGAAAACATGTCTCAATCCTTTCAAACAGTTAAATCCAAAATAGCTTAATGATCATTCAACAGATGGCGCCAGGAGTAGATAAATTATGCCCCTTGTTGCAAATACTTTCCTTCAGTTTTATGGGTTACGGACCATACTGCTGTCAACAAAACGACAAATCATTCGCTGGTGTTCGTCAAAAAATTACGCAAAATAAATAAATACATAAACAAGTAATATAAAAAATTGTTTTTAAAGTAAATTCCTACTTAGGTCAACAAAGAAATATTTTTAAAATGAAGGAAAAAAAATTTTTTTTTAGTTTTTAATACATGAAAAAAAATGTATTAACATCGTGTAACTGTATTAACTGTATTAACATCGTATTAGCATTACAAGTTAATAAATGCATTTGAACTTGAGTGGATGAATAATTAACGATTGAAAATTAATTTATTAGTACTTAATTAAATGAAAAAATTAAAGTCAATTCCTACTTCAGTCAACAAAGAAAAAATTTTAAAATACAGAAAAAAAAATACAAAAAAAAAACATTTTTTTAATGAAAAATTTCAAAAATTTTTAATATGTGGTAAAACTGTATTAGCATCAAATGTCATCCACTACAAGTTTAAGAAAAATGTATCTGAACTTGAGTGGATGAATAAAAAGTATTTTGTTAACGATTGAAAGTTTCAACAAGATATAGGGAGAGTGTGAGCTAATAGTAAGAATTTAATGAAACGACATTTAGTAATTATTATGTAAAAATCGAACAACCGTAATTGACCAGCAAATCTTCAAACAGAATCTGGTAGAGGTAACTCCAACTATTTTTCTATTATCACATACTAAAAATTCGTAATATCTACTAACATTAAGTGCTTGTACTAGTAGATAATGCTAAATACAGTGGTGTATTGTTGCGAATTGGTAAAAATTCTTGAAACCTTTTTCAGTCTGTTTTTTTCCTATGCATGACAATCTTTTGATCATTGCTAATTTTTAGTTTTGTCACCAGTTGTGGTTCTTATTTGATTCCACCCAAACCATCGAACTTAAGGAGATTAAGTTTTCAGTGAAATAGTAAAAATAAAACACGAGATTTAAAACAAAATATCATGCTTTGTTAAATGATTTTGTACATATTACATTCTCGCGGATCACAATCCGTTAAATCTATCTGGTGTAAAATGAGCGAAGTTGGTTAATAGCTTCATACAGGTTAATTTGCAAGATAGCTTGGAGGCAGAGATTTATGTTAGATTCCTCGATCAGTTTTGAAATTTTTCCAAGACACAAACTAACGAGACTTCTGCGGAAATAATGAGCCTTTACAATATCATTGTTTTTACTGGGCATTCTCTGCAGATAAACGGGGAAAAGACTGTGATAGAAGCACCTGTTACATCAAGGTTTGATAATGGTCAAGATCAAATAGCTAAATCCTCATACAGCAATAGACTTTATTCCAGTGGTTCAGACATTCCAAGCGATAAGGTCATTTCTCATTGGAGAGGAAGTATGATTAGCGTTTAATATAATTCTGTGAAACATTTTTCCTTTTCGGCTAGAAGCTGATGCCATAGAGTAAATTTTATCTCACACATTAAGGATGCTTAATAGTTTCTAGCGTTAAGAGCGAACTGCTTAAATTTTTGCAAGCTCTCGCTAAACAAACATCAAAATTTTAATATTATGCTAATATTATATTGTTACGAAAAGCCCATTTGCGGTTAAGGTAGCTTCCCTGCAAAGAGGATTTAGGGTTACCAGAAAATGGCAAGCAGAGGTGGGGTTCCCAGATTTGGAGCGAAATCGCCCATTTGGCAACAACACTGGAGATATGCCATAGACGGAGCAAGAATATTCTAGAACGAGTTCTTACTGGTTTTCCCGAGGATGTCCCCGTAGGCTGGTCAAAAGCTAACATACACCCTGCTTGTACGCGGAGTAGCAGTGTATCTTGAGCTTTTCGTGAACAGTATCTTGAATTCAGTAATAAGACTTTGAGTTCAGAGATTAGCTTGAGAGCTATCGACCGAGTCGGGAGCTGTTACTTAGTGCTCTGCCGTGAAGCTGTCTTCACCGTTGTAGTCTGAAGGCTGTGTTGCTGATTATTTCAGCCTGTTTGTCGTAGTGTTTCGACGATTGTATCGCGTCTTTGTAGATGTCATGTCTGATACTGAGGACTAAATTGTGTTTTTCATTCTTCATCAAGCGTTGTCATCAATTAAGCCAAGTCCATGAACTCACAAAACACGACAATATTATTATATTTGTAATCAATATTTTTGTTTTGCATTTATATATTGAATATCACACATTTATATCACTGACTATCACACGTTTTCTAGTCTATTAAATGTTCATACTTTATTACTCATTCTTTTGTTTAAAGATCATGATGAACTTGGTCTTGGTGTTATGCACCTTGATGGAATGAAAACAAGAGAAACAACTGCTGCAAACCTTAAAATAGTAAAGAGTGAAAAATTAACAAGTGGTAAATCCTGATAACTTCTGTCATCTGTTAATAAAATCCCAAAATTTAAATTGTTTACTAGATAGTTCGGATCTTTAGCTATTTGATGTTGAAATATTGTTGTCTACCGCTGAATTTTTAAATCCAACAATCTTCGGAAGTTTTCATTAGCATATATATAGAAGTTCAATTCAATGGATAAAAATAATTTTTAGCGAAGTAAATAAATGTGAATGTTAGTCATGCTGCCATGATGAAGATAACTGAGAGCAAATCACACACAAAATATATCAATTGTGGTTAAATTTGCAGAGGGCTGATTAGAATCGTCAAAACGTGGAGATGCTTTTAGTATAATTTATTTTCTATTTTAAATATGCTAAATTACTGGCTTTTCTATTGTTTTTGAAGTTGTTTTGTAAAAAAAAATTCTTCGAAGATCAGCTTAATGTAGTAAATGACTTTTTTGTATTAAAGTAAGCAATTAGTGTACACAGAAATTCCGTAATGGGCGGAAAATCCTCTTTGTACTTTGAGGATTATGGGTATCATTTTGTCATTTAGGTATCTAGCTCTTTGTCTCGACTGTAATAACTGCCAAAAAGCTGCATTTGTTTTAATTACTATAACATAGAATTTAGGAAAAATAATAGCCGTACGAAACACTCTAAGTGTTTAGTAATTAATGTAGTAATCATACTTTCAGAAAACTGTTATATATCAGTTTCTGTTAAAATTGCTTGCCTTATGAATGCTGCTTTTTTGTTGTTCAGAATACTAAAATATTTTTTAAATTTCACGTAGTTATTACACAGATTTAATTTTTTCGATGCTATTTTTTATGAATTTATTGTAAAATTACGATTTTTAATGATCATATGATTACTTCTTAGAGTCTTATGAATAGTAGGTGTAGCACTTTAGAGAAAGAAAGAGACCTAATTTAAAGGAGAAGCTAAACAAACAAGACTCTTATAAAAAAACGTTAATCGAATTATGAGCACAAAACATTTTTCCATAGAAATGGAAATACTTCTACTCCAGCAAAGCACAAGATACCTAACTACAGGCTGTTACATAAAAAAAGCACTTCAAGGCCGTTGCCAGCCCTCCCCGTTTGCACTCCTAACACTGCAGCACATTTTCTCACACATCATTTGATGATGTAGTTCAAGTCATCGTTTATTAGAGCGCTTTTTGTCCAGTGAAACACATAAACAGAAATGAGGCCGGCAAAAAATTAAGCGACTAGTCCTTTTTCTCTGCAACTATTATTCTGATGGTTACAAGTCAATTAAGGTGACAAAAAATAATCTTTAATTTCATATTTTAAAGTAATTGACTATAAATGGAAATATCACTTACTGTTCCATTTCAAAAAGGTATCGCAAAGTCACAAATCAAGAGTATGGCAAAAAATGTTGGACCGTGACATATCTTAGACCTCAAACTTTATTGATCGACGTTTAGCATTCAATGATAAGAATAATAATAAATGAAAAATATAATAGAAACATACAATATATGTAAGGAAATATTCAATGATTTATTAATAAATTCTTCATAAATAAATCTCCATTTTATTCATAATTTTTAAATTAAGGATAAGGAAGTTGTCAATGCGTGTAAGGTTGTTGGTTTCCAGGTATTCGACAGTGGTCATTCCTTGTCAGTCTTCTGTAAATGAGACTTGTAAGTCATTTCAAGTTAAATCGTAGGTCACCTTTATGTTGCGGTGAATAAGTGTAGATGCACATGTAAATTAAAATGAAATCGATGTACACTGCGAAAGAAAAACAAGGGGCAGTTCTATATCTCCCGTTCTACTGGGCCGATTGATGAAATTCAAAGTGCGATTTCATGTCTCGAAAGCGTGACTTAGGATATATATTAGATTTATATATAGCATTATTCTAGCATAGGTATTTTGACAAAAAATTGGACTTTTTCTGAAATAACATAGCAATTTTTTTTTCATATTTCGATTCTACGACTCAAATTATGCCTAGATTTTGAATTTTTGGTGAGACATTTATGGAGAGATTTAAAAATTTATTTTGGCATATTTTTTTTTTCACTTTGCGCCGAGAATAATTCAGATAGCGAAATTCTTAATATATGGCAACCTATTTTCTTTTTCCTTCCATTGTGAGGAACGAAAAAAAGTCACATCGTTCCTACTTTCAAATGATTTTTAAGTGCCTGAACCATATTTGATGTTTTATCGTTTATATGCCAAATTTCAAAACTCCTCAATGTATAAATTCACGTATATCTTCGGACATTTTGAATAAAAAACTCTAATTTTTTGCAGGTGTGCTTAGAAATACATCTACTTTAAAATGACAGTAAAAATTTTGTTCAAAATGTTTTTTGAAAAATTTATAAAAATTATTTTAAAATATTAATTTTAAAAGTAAATCATAAAAAATGGGTGAAATTTACTTGGAGTGAACCTAAATTTCGAAATGTGAAAGGAAGAATCCATTAAGTTTAGCCAATAAAGAGACATTAATAATTATATACCAAACTCAGTTAACATCGAGGAGCTAAAATTTTGAGAGCTAATTTTTTAAAAACTGCTGTTGCGATTTTTACAAAACTTGGCAGTTTGGTAAATTTGAGTCGCAGAATTGAAATATGGTAAAAAATTGGCATTTCATTTCAGAAAAAGTCCAATTTTGTGCCAAAATAACTATATTAGAACAATATTACATATAAATCTAATATATATCCTAAATCGCGCTTTCTAGACATGAAAAAAGCAAGTTGAATTTCGTCAATCTGCCCAGCAGAACGGGAGATAATAGAACTGTTCCCCCCCTTTTTTTGTGTGTGTATGTGTGCGCAGTGTACATAGATGTCTGTTAAGGTTGTTCATACCCAGTGTGCATCCATGGTCAAGATTATTGGTGAATCAAAGTGTGTGGTTAAATTTTGAGGGATTTTAAAGCCGGAATTTACAGTGGTTTTCAAGAACTACGGGTCATTAATGGCATACAAGTTGTTGATCACATGTGATCAATCCATAATTCGTCACCGCAGACCACTAAAGTAAATGTAGATTGATATTTAGATGATGATTAAATCAAAGCGCACACATGACGAATAAAATTCCTGGTAACGCGCAGTTTGTAGGTTGCTTGGGTTAACGAACTGATTTCCATTGCGAAGTATTCTAGTGAATGTAAATGGAGGTTTAAATTAAAATTACATTGAAAGTCAGTCGCACCGTGTAAGATGTTGCTGACAGATGGGGTCACTTTCAAGTGGCCTAGACATTAATGGTCATCGCCCAGACAGTAACTAATGGATTACCTACATTAGATAGCATAGTAAATTTATACAGATTTTCTAATCAAAATGATAATGATGCATATCAGTTTTCATCAAGGCTACTGGTTTCCAATGAATTCTGAGTAAAAGCAATGTTTCAAAAATTAAATAAATTAACTACATAATAATTTTATTTAGAGCTTGTCCAATTGCTAACCATAAATTTATTTCGTCTGTCATTATCTTAAAAAGTTATTATTAATAAACGTGTGAAATATAATAGAAGTAAATTCAATCGTGAAATTAGATCAGGCTTAAAATTTTGATTGATTCATATTACTACTATTATTATTGAGTTATTATCAAGTTTCTGGCTATTTAGAATCTTTCCATCAAGCGATTATTGTAAATACAGGGTGTTTATAAAGTTCCGGACCCATTTTGGTGTTTAATAACTCATAAAATAATGAAGATATCAACAAACTTATGGCATTTATTGATGGAAGAACTTTTATATTTTCCTTTTCAAGTTCGGACATCTTTACTTTTGTAAATATCGTCTGCGCGTGTGGTTAATTTCAGATAATTTCATTTTCCAGTATAAATATCTGTACTTTTCTAAATATCGTCTGCTTATTAATTGCATTTTTCTTTCTTTTGTTTTTGGCAACTATTGCAATGATGGAATCTGAAATCCCCATGAATACATTGAGGCACAAAGGGATTCCCCAAAGGTTAATGTGTGGTGTGGACCGAGTCATTGGGCCTTTCTTTTTTACGGAAAAGACGGTCTCATCAGCCGTATACTTAGATATGTTGGAAACGTATTTCCACAACTAGAAGAGCTTCAGCCACTTGTCTTTTTGCAACAAGATGGTGCACCACCTCATTGGGGTACCATCGTTCGTAGTTCTTTGAATGGTCATTTTACAGGAAGTTGGATTGGGCGAGGAGGTTCAATTCCTTGGCCACCCAGATCACCTGATATAACGCCGCTGGACTTTTTCCTTTGGGGATTTGTAAAGGACAACGTTTACAGGAGGAGAGTGTCGAACATTGATGACCTAAAAGCCAGAATTACAACCGCAATGGCCTCTGTCGATGCCGACATGCTTGCCGGTACCTGGCGTGAAATTGAATATCGACTTGATATTCTCCGTGCGACGAAGGGAGCACACATGGAAGTTGATTGACAAGGGTCAGGAAACTTTTTGAGTCTATCTAACCATTTATGTTATTAATTTTAATCTATCTTTATTATTTTATGAATTATTAAACATCATAATGAGTCCGGGACTTTATAAACACCCTGTATAAGCATGTTTATAGCAAATGCTTAATGAAACTGTTTGAAAATAAAGTAATTCTGTAGGCTTGGTTTTCAGTCAAATGTCAAAAATATTAAAGATCGTATGTTTTAAATGCTGGTCCCTTTCTAATTCAATGTTATTTATTTTACTATACAAATTTGAAAGGCAAATCATTTCATTATTACTAGGACCTTCCTCAATTTAAATGTATGATATGATTCAGCAAAGATTTAGTTTAAAGCTGATTACTTTTGCTTAATTCATTCATTTACAAATTAACTCGAATACGAATACGAGTATGACCCATATAGAATTACATAAATTATTGTCAGTTGTTTAATACCTTTCTCAGTTTAGCAAAATTTATGATGATAATTACATCATAAATTATACAATGTTATTACGCTTTCAAATACATTTTTTTTAAAATTTCATGTCTCATCTTTATTCAGATAATTTTCACCATTGCTTCAAGTGTCCCTTTCTTGGAAAGGAAAATATCGTTTGGTTTAATTACGTAATAATTTAAAACTGAGACACCAAATATATGCTTTTTGAAAGAAAGTTTAAAAATTAACGTTTGAAAGGAATTTATTATTACTGACATCATAAATTATTTACTTTTATTTCTTTAAACTTTTCTTTTTAGCGATTTAAGTATCGCGTGTCACAAGCTTCATTCATAATTAAAATAAAGTAAACGAAATAAATGTAACTGAATATCACATAATTAACAAAGCCATTTAAGAAAAGTGTTGCAATTTTAAAAGATGTGGAATAATATAGTTTATATAAACGCTTTCTTCAGCAAATAATGTGCGCCACAATATAGCACTCTAACATTGTTATATGTATATGAATAAATGCAGAGTAAAAAGCAGGTCAAAATCTAATCCAATTGCACAATGATAGCAGCAACAAGAGGGGGGGTAATGATGCAAAATAAAGTAAAAAATACTTTTAAAATTAATGACGTATTCAATTTTGAATAAACACAAGGAAAAGAAAAAATCCAGAAGTACTGTGGCAAACTGGAAGAAATGGAGACCATAATCTGCCAAATTTAAAAATGAAATATAGAATTTACATCGTTCGCTGCATCGTCATTGGGGATTTGGTGCAATGAATTAAATAAATAAGTAAAACAATCTGTTTCTGATCTGACAAAGATACAAATTAAAGTTTAAAATTTAAAAGTAATCTTCGAAAAACAATAAAATGAATCTGTGCTTTATTTATTTTGCACTTTATTTACTTATTTATTTATTTTCCAATCCCAACAGGCCGAATTAAGAAGTGAAAAATATTAAAAATAATAGCATCAAAAACGTAAACAAATACAACAGAATTGCGAAATAAAAGACCAATTTAAGAACCATTTCGAATAGGTTGAGAATAGAAACAAAATTTGCGAAAGTAATAATGCAAAACTTGAAAACAAACCATATGCAATTTTTTAATCCTGCATTTCAAAAAGCAAAGCTATATGCACATTTTGAACACCTATATTCCGACTTATAAAATAACTTGTAATAATATTTCTTTAAACCTGGCCTGTCATATTCGTGAAGCTTACAGTAATTGAATTAGCTACATATTTTTTTACAGAAAAAAATGCAAGATGGGACATCGTCCAGGAAAATGCAATTTTTGTTGTAGTACAAACGAAGTTAAAGCATCTTTTGATTATTGAGCTCGATAGTAGTGCATGTTGAAAGAAGATAATTGAACTTCTTTCATTCGAAATAAGTCCATGTCATTTTTCCACAATCATTTATTAGCTACCCACTTATCCCGCTGTTCCTTCTTATGGAGATCTTATAAAAAGGAACAGCGTTCAATGTTTTCAGACGTTTCAAGTTTATAAAAAGATGCAGAAACTAATTTGTAATGCCTACATACTCTCAGTGATTCCAACAATGACAGGTAATAGATGCATATGTATGTTTTTCCAATTGATCTTTCTTACATGCTGGTTCAGATAATACCTTTTTGCATTTCAAACAGACCTGCTTTACAAGAATTTTACATAAACGTTTTGAACATAGATATATTCACACTTTCATTCACATCAAAAAGGAGCGAAACGGGAAAAAGTGGTATATAGTATTTATTTGATAACGAACTTGGTTTCAAATATCTTGAATCCAGATATTTTGTCAATTTTTGTCCTGATATTGTTATGTAAATGTTAAATAACATTGTGAAATTTCTCATTTGAATACTTCCTGTTTATAATTTTAAGAGGACTTACAGTTTCTAAATGAAATTCTAAAACAAATACCAGTAATAACTTGAAACATGAAAACGTCAGTTTCCAAAAGCATTTTTATTATTTTTTTCTTAAATTTAAAATATATAGAATACTTCAAAAAATGTAAGAATGTTTCATGTCTCTTCTTGAAGCAATTTTATTGCAAAAAATAATAGAAAGAAATCTTTGCCCCTGAATAAAATAAAAATTCACCTCGAATAGAATTTCAGATTTAAATGCTGTGGAAATTGTTTCTTGATTTCTTTTTCGAAAGCAAAATGGTGTCAAGTGGTAAACAGAAAAGTACCAAAGTAATGTTAAAATAAATTGTCGTTTGAGTAATATTTGGAAATAAGAACTGTACACAGATAATTGCTGTCATTACTTTGCTACTAAATATCGTTTTCATCATTCAGTTTCATTTTGGAATCAGTGGGAAAATGACAAGAAATAGACTTTGGATTTGTCTTGTTGATTTATTATAGGTTCTGCGTGAAAAAAATTGGACGTTCTATATCGCCTGTTCTACTGGGCCGATTGACAAAATTCAACTTGCGTTTTTCATATCTTGAAAGCGAGACTTAATATATACAGTGGTTTGCAAAAGTTAAGGACGAGACGGTTTTTTCAATATAACTTTGTACAAAAGCTTTCCAAATCAACACATTTAATACCGTAAGATCCCCAATACGTAAGGACATGAGAAATGTAAGCAACACTTAATAAAAGAGAAATCAGAGGACTAAAAAGAAGCTTTATTGAAAAAGTAGCATGGAGCGCAATGCGACTAAAGGCTGAAACATCCCTGTGATGGGTGTCCAGCAAGAAACATCCGGTCTTTAATAGGGGATATGATCTCCCCTGACTGCTAGGCAGGTTTCACATCATTTGTGCATGCTAGATATGTGGTTGTTAATGAGCTGTTGAGACACTACTGCTCGTTCCTCTTGTAGCACCAATCTCAGTTTCAGAATCGTTACTGGCGATAAGTTACGTGCTGCCACGGGTCTCCCTAGTAAGTTCCGTACATGCTTGACGGGATTTAGATCCAGAGACCTTGCCGACCAATCCATGTGTTCAATATCTTCACTCTCCAACGACGACAGTAACTGTGCGATGAGATGGAGCGTTGTCGTCCATGACGAGGAACTTAGGGCCCTTGTGAAAAGACGCATGTAAGGAAGAAGAACCTCGTTACAATAGCAGTCCCAGGTGACGAACCTCCTTGGAAGATATGAAGGTCGGTCCGGCTACCAAGCATTATGTCTGCTCGAACGAGAACTCCGCGACCTCCAAAACAGTCCCTTTTGATGATGTTGAAGGGGTTATTGCGTGTTCCCCGCTCTGTCCAGATGTGTATGTGTCTAGAATCGCAACTCAGACTAAATCTGCTCTCATCTGTAAAGAGTACTCGTCCCCATTCATTGTCTCTCCAATTCCGGTGTTCTCGGCACCACAGAGAACGCCTTCTCCGATGGGCAGGCGTTAGAGGTACACACAGTACAGGGCGTCGTGCAAACAGCCCACCACCGTGCAGTCATCCGGCCACGGTAAAACGCGATATCGGTCGTCCAGCCGCCTGTGTCGTGTGTCTAGCGATTTCTCCCGCTGTCTGCCGCCTGTTTCTTCTGGCCTGTAAGGCAATATACCGGTCATCTGCGGGTGTGGTTCCTCGTGGACGACCACTACTAAACCCCCGGATAGCTGTTCCTGTAGTTTGAAATGGTCTCCAAAGTCGTGAAACGATGCTGTGAGCAATTCCGAACTCTGCAGCCACACTTGTCACACTGCGGCCTTCCTCCAACTTCCCAATGATTCGACCTCGGGTAAAAGAAACTTCTCAATGATTCGACCTCGGGTAAAAGCATCCATATGTCGTCTAACAGATTGATTATTCGCCATTTCTTGCTGAGGCAGCAGCTCGGTGTGATTTTAACTGCTATACGGCGTGCAATCTCTTTGCCAGAAATACTGATCTTACACGGACAACATGCTTTATACTACTCAGACACTCCCCCATTACATCTACTTGCATGTGCTACCGTACATCACCTTACTTAATCTCCTGAATGGTCTTTCTGTCAGCTCTGCCTCTTCGTTCAGCTGATATGCTAATTTTTCGACTTCGTCCTTAATTTTTGCACACCAGTGTATATTAGAGTTATATTAGCATTGTTATAATATAGGTATTTTGACACAAAATCGAACTTTTTTCTGAAATGACATGCCAATATTTTTCCTTAGTTCGATTCTACGACCAGAATTATGCCAAACTGCCAAGTTTTGTAAAAAGCACACGAGTAGTTTTAAAAAAAATTAACTCTCAAAATTTTAGCTGCTCCGTGTTAATTGAATTTGATATACATATATTAATATCTCTTTTTATAATCAAACGTACTTGATTCCTTCTTCCATAATTCGAAATTAAGCTTAATGCAATTAAAATTCTCTCTTTTTTATGATTAATTTTTAATATTTTTTATAAATTTTTCGAAAATAATTTTGTATTTTAACCTATCACCTTTTTAACATTATCTTAAAATAAATGTATTTCTAGGCACACATGCAAAAAAAATAGAATTTTTTATTTTCGAAGATATATATGAATTTACATATTGGCGCGTTTTGAAGTTTGGCATGTATGTTATAAGAGATAATAACGCCAAATGTAAATGTGGTTTACGTAATTTGTTAAAATTATCTGAAAGCATGAACGATGACTTTTTTCCGCTCGCGTACAAAGAAAGAAAAAAGGGAAGGAAAGGAGTTTGCTTTTAATTTAAGTTATCCAAGAAAAAAATGCGCCAAGATAAATTTTTGAATTTGTTCTTAAAAGTTTCACCAAATTTACAAAATTTAATATTTAGGCAAAATTTGAGTCGTAGAATCGAAGTGTTGAGAAACATTGGCATGACGTTTTAGAGAAAGTCCTGTTTTGTGTAAAAATACCTATATTAGAACAATGTTATATATAAATCTAATATATATATCCTAAGTCACGCTTTCGAAGCATGAAGAACGTAATTTGATTTTCATCATTCGGACCAGTAGAACGGAAGTCCTGTCCCTTTTTTTTCGCAATATACTTTATATTACAAACTTGTGATATAAAATAAGACACATTGAAAACTGTTATAAAAACAGTGATGAGCAAAACACTGTGATAGCATCTGAAACAAATAAAATAATTTTTAATATCATCAATTTGCAGCAAAGTGTTCTGGTAGTCAACTGACAGCATAGTATGCATACATAATGAATAAACTATGTTCACAATGTTTCTAAAGCTTTTTTCTTTCAGCTTTCTGCTTTGTTTGGGGTCTGAATTTGTTCAGGGTTAAGTGCGGTTTCAGAGCTTGCAGCAGCTATTCGAAGTGTTACATCACATGAAACAGTATATTGCAGGCTTCTTGAAAAAGGCCGTTACGCCAGTAAACCAAGGGTGTATGATTCGCTACCTTCGCAACGAAACAAGGAGTGCTTTACTTTGTGCAATGAACATCAAGGATTGGAGTGAACACAACTGGTCCAGTGTTTTCTTTGTTGCTGAATAGAAGTTTAGTTTATCATCGGATTCTACTTGTGTTTGCACTTTGATGGAGTCAGGAACGCGAAATCTTCCTTAGAACATTAGGGAATATGAGTGCTTTGGTAAAACAGATGTGATGGTAATGTGAGGAATAATAATCAATGGCCGTATGCTCTTACAGTTTTTTTTAACAGCGGATTTATGACAGGCCAGATATATCGGGATGAGGTCTTAGAACCTTATAAGATTTTCCATAGGTGGATATGCATCTGCTTTTTATTTATGGCTGATTGGTTCATTTACATCAAGGAAAAACATCGTTGAAGAATCCCTTAAAGGAAAGGACATTGGGCGAATACCGTGGCAGTGAAATCTCATAATTTTAAACCGATAGAGAACTTAGACTATCTTGAAAAAGCTGTTGGAGGGACACATCCTCCTCCTACAGATGCACACTGCGAAAAAAAAGCACAGTTCTATATCTCCTGTTCTACTGGGCCGATTGTCGAAATTCAAAATGCATTTTTCATGTCTCAAAAGCGCAACTTAGGAAACGTATTAGATTTATATACAGCATTGTTCTAATATAGGTATTTTGACACAAATTCGGACTTTTTCTCAAATGACATGCCAATTTTTCCATATTTCGATTCTGCGACTGAAAGTATGCCAAACTGCCAAGTTTTGCAAAAGTCGCACGAGCGGTTTTTAAAAAATTAACTCTCGAAATATTAGCTCCCTAATGTTAATTGAATTTGGCATACATTTATTAATCTCTTTTTTTTATTAAACGTATTTGATTTTTCCCTTCACATTTCGAAATTTAGGTTCACTGCAAATAAATTTCGACCATTGTTCATGATTTATTTTTTAAATTTGTATTTTTAAATAATTTTTGTGAACTTTTCGAAAGACATTTTGGATTATAATTTATAAAATTTTTACCATCTTCTTAAAGTAGACGTATCTCTAAGCATACCTGCAAAAAATTAGAGTTTTTTTATTCAAAATTTCCGAAGCTATACGCGAATTTATATATTGGCGCATTTTGAAGTTTGGAATATTTGTTGAAAGCTGTAATAGCATTAAATGTGGTTTAAAATTATTTGGAAATAGCAACGATGCGACTTTTCATCTCAAGCACAATGTAAAAAAAGAAAGGAAAATAGGTTGCCATATATTAAGAAGTTCGCCAAGTGAATTATTTTAGGCGCAAACTGAAAAAAGTGCTCCAAAATAAATTTTTAATTACTTCTTAAATTTCTCACCAAAAATTACAAAATTTAATATCTAGGCATAATTTGAGACGTAGGGTATGTTATTTCAGAAAAAGTTAGATTTTGTTGTCAAAACACATATGTTAAACAATGCTATATATAAATCTAATCTATATCCTAATTCGTGCTTTCGAGACATGAAAAACGCAATTTGAATTTCGTTAATCTGCCCAGTAGAACGAGAGATTTAAAACCGTCTACTTCTTTTTTTTTCTTTAAGCGCAGTGTACTTGCTCTGAAGACCGCACTGCTTCAAAACTGAAATTTGTTTCGCCAAACTGCGGTTAGCAAAATTATTGACAGCATAAAAACTCATTGTAATATGTTGTCAGTTAAATGGGATCACATGCCATATTAAATTCATAAGCCAAAATACTTTTCCTAGTTACTCTTTTTTTTAATCTCTTTGTAACATGTTATTACAATTTTTAATGTTTCATACTAAAGTTTTACATCATATGCTGTGTTCTTAAATTTTTTCTTTGTATTGGTTTGTTATAATGTATAATGTTGTGAACTTAATGTAAATTTATAAAATGATACTTTACAATTTCCGAGAAAGCCAAGATTTCATGTATGTATAGGGAGTTTTGAGCTTGAATGTATTACTAGTGTACAGAAAATTTAAGAAACTGTCCGATGGCATATCACCTAAATCATGAAAGTGTATATATCTACAACATTTGATTTATTTCTTAAACTGATATCTGCGTTTACCAACAACACGTCAAGACACATTGAAACTTGGAATCACTTGAAACTATATTGTGTTCATGGCTTAATTTCTAAAATTAAAAGTACTGGAGCCCTATATAATATCTTCAGGAAAGAGGAACAAGAAAAAATAAATAAATAAACATGAAAGTGTATATATCTACAACATTTGATTTATTTCTTAAACTGATATCTGCGTTTACCAACAACACGTCAAGACACATTGAAACTTGGAATCACTTGAAACTATATTGTGTTCATGGCTTAATTTCTAAAATTAAAAGTACTGGAGCCCTATATAATATCTTCAGGAAAGAGGAACAAGAAAAAATAAATAAATAAAAAAAAAGATAAACCAAAATTTAATAAGGAATTTTTAATATAATTTTCTTACCAAAAATAAAATTTTAAAGATTAAATTTCTGCTGAAATCCTTGTTCAGTTATATAATAGATGTGTCGGCTAGAATTTTGAATATTCCCTAAAACTGAGAAATACTGGAGCAATTTAAGCTCTGAGTGTGTTAGAAACAAACTATCCACGAGATAATTTTTTGGCTAATCATATCATTCCATTAATTTAGAATTTTTACAGTGAACACCTAGCCTAAGTTCTGCGTTAATGCTTCCTGACTTCTAAAATTCTACTTCTATAAAACTCAAAAAAATGCGAAATATATATTCTATCACTTGCAAATAAATTTCGCACATGCACGCACATATCATTTAAGAGGAATAATATATGCTAACTATCAGACGATACTATTTAATCATTGATAATGGATGCCATTATTTTGTCAGATCTTAATTGTGCCCTTAACCTATCCTAATTTTGCCTTCAGCACATTAGTTCAGTGCATGAGCCCCAAGGGAATATAACCATTAAAATTCGAACAAAAGGATAGCAAATTTGGAAACTTCCCAGATATCAAGTTAATGTGATAATAAATTATCCAAATGCTCAAAAAGATAGCTATGTTACAAATTTGTTTCTGGGATATTTCGTAATTAAATATAAAGTTTTAAAATTCCTTTGCGTGTTGTCTAATTTCGAAAGCAATTTATTCAAGCTTAGGTATTTTATCTGTTGGTTTAATAATTTTTAATACACATGATATTATGCTTAGTGGTATTGAGTGAGCACTAATTAATTACTAGTTTTAATTCTTTTATAAATTTACTATTAACAGACAAACCATTTACTATATTAACTTCGTATTTCTTATATGGATAAGATAGTTTTTTCACAGTTCGAGACACTTACATACACTCATGCGGATTCTTCATTATTTATTTAACTTCTTTAAATATAATACAAGACGATAATATTTGGTGAGGTTAAAAAAAGCAGATAAATAAGACAACAAGATGCATACGAAAGTTGCCTATTTACGTCTTAATAAAATAAGGAATGCTTTTGTTACATGCATTTCATCGTAGCGTTAGTTATATTATTGCTTGACATTCAAATTCCTTTTCCTGGCTATACGGTTGTTGCAGGAAACAAGGTTGTATTTCTTCAATACTTAAGATGATGGTCTTCTACTTAAAAATTCTGCCATTAAGAATCGCGCTAATCAATGAACTACAGTACTAAGAATTGTACATTTTGATAGTAATTGAAATGCTCCAACTGAAATTCAAACAGATGAATGATTTTACTAACAAGCTTCAATTTTTGGCGAATCAGCCCTTCAATTATCCCAAGTTGAGCAGATGGTTCACAGATGCTTCGGCGGTGGATCACACAAAGATAAGAAATTGATATTCGCGGTTCCATCACAAGTTGCAATTTTCAGGTTCTTCCGAGGTTTCAGACGAGATGCTCTGAAGCTGGAGGAGAAATAATTTGTTTAGTACGCCTTCACTTGAAATGACAAAAAGCCATAGTTTAAAGTCCGGTGTCAGGGAATTTTATCATCTGCAACGTGGCTGTCACCAAAGCCTCTCGAACTATAAACGACCCATTAACCAATGATTCAATAATCGCTCTGATATAGCTTCTAACTAGAGCTTGCGATTTCGGACCAAAAGTTCAATACTGGTATTCGGCATTTTTAAGTCTTAATGTCGGAATATCGGTTTTAATACCGGTAGTAGGAATTTTAGAAAAAGAAAGAAAACCCAGGTGTTTCTTTGTTTCATTTGCCAGGTTTGCTACAGAGAGTAAATATCACAAAAAAATCATTTGTAACTTATAATTTATAACAGTATATAAAGAATCACAAAAATGTAAAGAAACAAGGAACATCTTATGTATTTAAATCAGACTAAAAAAAGTGTAAATATAACTATTCAGTCTGCGGTACTATTACAAATTTTTTAAATGTGATCTTAAAAAACATAATGCAAGAATTGTACTGTCGTTAAGTCTGAAATGTAATTTTGTAATTTTACGATTCTGATTTTTGTTCAAGAGACAATTCCTTTTCACTATCGATATCGATATCAGTATCATCATCATGTTTGATAACTGCACCGAATTCTTCTGCATGTTTATAGGTTTGTGGGTAAAAAATTTTAAGAAACTTTTCTATAAACTTGATCAAATTTGATTTGGTTAGTCTTCTTTCTTCTTTTTCATTTTCATTTTTAAAATCATTATAATTATGTAAATACCGTAAGAGATTTGCTATTTTGGCATGCCTTTCTTCTGTGCAATTTTTCAATGTATAATTCTTCAGATAGTGATGTGCGCTGTTCTTCCAGTGACTACAACATAAAATTTATTGTTGCATTAACTGTTAATAAATTAGAATCTCTCCAGCATAATGTCACCACAGCCAGTTTTATTGGAAGTAGAGCTCATACAGGTCTGGATATCAAGTCGAATTCACTATCGGAAAAATTAATTTGCAGGTTTAAGTCGATTATTGCTTTTTGGTTTGGACTTTTTAGTTTCAAAAATCATTTCACCATTAGGAGCAAACTTTTCAACGTGTTTTTAGAATCTAATATTAACATACGTTCTGTTTTATTTTCAATTAGTATATATTAAGGCATTTTTTGTAGGAAAAAACATTTAAATATCTTAACAATTTTTCGAACTTTATTAATTATAGGAAGTAATTCCTAATGAGTTAATATTTCACTCTCATTAGCAATATCTTCTTCAACAATTACATTGTCATTAGCTTCATTGTCACTCTCACTCATTTCAACGTCGGAATCAGAAGTTTCTATATCCACAGTATTTGGGTTCTTCTTTTCTTTATTTTTTTTGGTATAATACATCAATTACTCTTAACTGAATTCCATGAGCATAGCACAATTCCTGATTTGTACCCATCAACTTTCCAATTTTTTTCATATCCGTTGCTCCGTCAGTCATTATGGATGCAATATCTTCTTTCAGGGACAATCCATATTTCCCTAATTTAAGTATTTCCACACATTTTTTGGCTGGCCTACTCCACGAGACATGTGTAAGTCCTATATTCCAATTTTTTTTCCTGAATGAATATTTATATTTAAATAGCGTCTATTTCTTACACTTATCCTTTCACCAAATGTAAGAGTAAATTGTTCACCATTTACTTTTATTTGTATTAACTCGTGTGTCAAAGAATTGCGAACACCGTTACTGTACTTTATAACAGTTCTTCTTATAGTGTTAATCGATGTTCGTAGATTTTTGAAACCTCTGGCTGATAGTGATTTTCTTAACTCAGTAAAAGTGCAAAATACTCGAAATGGCAAACCGTTTAATCCTGTCATTTTACTTATAATTTCATCCAAATTATCTTTTTTTTTCAAAATAATCTAAAATTCCTGATGGCTTGGGCTTAGAACTTGTACTTAAATTTGTATCTTCATCGCAATTAGATCATTTCCTCTTTAACAAATTTGTATCATGTTTCATTTTAAAATGTGTATGGAGTCCGCTTGTACTTCCTCCGTTCACTTTATACTGACTGCTGAACATTTTTTACATTCTGCCACAGTATTCTTTTTCATTATATAACTAATGAAACCAAATCGATGTATTATCAACAGAATTTTTATGTTCTTTAAAGTTATTCATTATTATGGGTTTATTAATTATGAGTATATAATAAATCTGAAAAATATTTATTTTAAACCCTAAAGTATGGTATGCAAATACAGTGCGAATAACAAACTCCCCAATTTAAAAAAAAAATATCGAAATTTTTCGAAATATTACACACTTTCTTCACACCTACAACCTGGTTTGCACAAATACGAATATCAAAGTACGAATTCTGCCTGTGTGCAGTATCGCTCTGAGCTGTAAATTCATCAATAGGACAGAACAGTTTTGTCCCACTTCTTTAGATGATTCACATATTGTATAACTTCTTCAGACTGTACGATGCAGCTTCGTATTCACAGTCTACTAAATTTCGCCCGTTAGGGAGACATAAAAGCAAAAACGTATACTATTTTGCTATATTGGCGACCCCTGAACATGTAGTGGAGACAATTTAAAAAATTTCTAGTAAATACCAAAAAATCGGTATACCGTTATTACAAAATTGTAAAAATGGCTCAAAATACCGGTACTCGGAATCCCGGTATACCGGTATTGCAATTTACTTCCAATTATAACGAATCACAAAACATAAAATACAACCAAAAAATTTAAAGGGCAGAACTAATTCAGTCTGTTAACTGTTCTAGACAAAGCGATTACACTAAATGCTCTACAACTTGCCGTCTAGCAGGATTATTAGATAATGAGGACAATAACTTAACTTCAAGTAACAATTTCTATGCATTTACTATTAACTGTCAGTTGTCACCTTATATTGTTATTACAGCTTCTGATACATTTATAATAAACGTGCTGCTAGTTCCAAATGCACTTACCCCCTACTCTAACCTCAAAGGAAATCAGTCAGCTACCAATCATTACATGACGTCGCTCCATTAGGGCATTAGAGTCCACCCCACTTTAAAATACAGAAAACGAAATTTGATGATACTAAAAGGTAGATTAAAATTCATGGCATGATGAAAAAAAAGTGTTGAGAATCTCTGTTTTTATCTAAAAAAATAATTTCACATATAGTTAAATTTGCTTCTTTTAGCCTGTTGCTGTTGTTTCAAACAACAGCAAGATAAAAACAGAGATTCTCAAGACATTTTTTCCATCATGTCATGAAAAGCAAACAACAGCAACAGGCAAAAAGAAGCAAAATTAACAGGCAATAAATGCCTGCAGGTTGCAATTAAATATAAAGGGGATGATATTTTATTTTGCGATTTTGTCTTTTGCATATATTGTATGCTAATTTCTGTTAATTAGATGTAATCAAAATTATAATCTTTGATCACAAAAATCGAGATGTAAGTGATTTATTTTCATCGGGGAATTGCAGCTGACCAGTGATAATATGCCCACTTCAACAGACTACATTTTCAGTTAATTTAGTTTTAATTAGTATTAATCAGTTTGATTAATTAAAAAGATTATTTTAGTTCAACAAGTGGAAGTAAAATACTTTCTTGCTCACATATTCATTGCATATATTTTACAGAATTTTGTCTAATTGATTGGTATTGGAATATATTATTTATTGAAAACAAAATCTGTGAATGGAATTTGTACATCATTATTGGCATTTATTAACTCTGAGTTGATGTATGCATCATCGCATTATCGTCAAAACACGTTTTTAACTTCGCAATCTTGTTAAAGTTTAATGTCCACCATCCCCTCCAGGATCCTAAAATTGATTATACTAGACATTCTTCTTGGCACTGCCAACCCAAATGTATTGTCATTTGCCCATGTAATTAAAGAATTCAGAATATATGGGCGTTCGAAGTTAGGAGCTTAACACTCAGTAAAGATGAATATTTAGTTAACTTATAATAAATTAATTGCGTTTATATTGTCCTAAAGCAATAATTCAACTGCAGCCTTTGATGCACATTATCGACGTGATTAGAATAGAAAGTTTTAAACTATCTTTAAGTCGTTGATTTTAACCCTGCTGCTTTCCCGAATTGCAGTCGATAATTACATCTTCTCCTCCTGTTATCTTTGGGGCAAATTCCTAAGAGTTCTGTGAGCGACTTCATTACCCCGTTGACTTCCACTAATCTTGAGGGACGAACGAACAACTCCGACACATTTCGCATTAAAGAACGATCTACTTCACCGTTTCCTTCTTGGAATGGAAGTGTATCATGGGTAATTGAGGGGTGGAGAGGATAAAGCTTTCCCCTGATTTATTGCTTCATCGGTCATGTGCTAACCGCGAGACAGTCCGTTCTGGCCGCTTTTAGCATCCCTCATTGAACCGCGGTAGGAAACGAATTCTAAAGGAACTCTGGATCTAAGAATTTGTGAGTATGAAAATGAGTATTTTCTATTCCGTGAGGCTTAATGGAATATTTCATGTTCATTGTATTTGCACTTGGAGAAGATGATGAAGTTATTAATCTATGCATATAGAAGTATTACAAATATTTGCTTTTCGTTCCTTTTAAAATTTAGACACAATTTTAGTTTCTCCTTGTGAAATAATATTTGAATACGTTTGCGATAACAGTGATAATTTTCTGCCATTTATCCTAAAAGGGAAAAACGTGTTAGCCCAAAAAATTCAGCATCGTGTTTCACATATATATTCCAAATTCCGGATGGTATCATGGTTTGATTTGATTTGATTTGTAGGCGTGGCTTCGATCTACCTAGGGCGAATATTGACCAATTCTCGCGCTGTTCGCTTAGGTTCGAATCTTAGATTAAAATACGAATGTTTGTAACTGCAGTGTCTATACGGCATGAGAGAACATATAAATTGTGGAGCTCAAACATTTTTCACGAAGATAAAAAGTTTTAATGTGACAAGAAAGATAAAAAGATAAAGATAAAATCACCTACTAAGATAAGATTAGCTTTCCATTCATTTGCAGCTCTAAGAACAATGTAAGGGCAGTTTAAGGAACTATTATTTCATAAAAAGTATTAATGAAAAATTTGAGCGATTAGCATTTCGAAAGAGAGAATTTACATTTTCTGGTTAATATACTACAGCAAAGATATATGTCTTACGTTGAAACAGAAAAAAAGAAAACTTCCCATGGCGATCTTATGTGGAATATTTCCTAAAACCTATTTATTTTTTTAGAAATATACATATAACCTGCGATTTCCACAAAAAATAACTCCAGTTTCATAGACGATGGCAGGAATCAAATCGACAACAAAATAATAATAAAAAAAGTGTTAATGATTTAAAGCTGCTGTTTCATTTGTTTTGCTTACCGAGGAAATATATTTTCTTGAGTGAACAATTGTTTTGAAAGTGAAATTTGGCATAAAAATAAGCACTCTAAAAGTTTCTAATAATCAGAAAAATAATAATAAATTTACGAGTTTTATGAAAAGAACATAGATTTAAAACTAAAGTAAATAGATTCGAAAACTTTGACAAGCGAAGAAAATAAGTGGCTTATAAAGAACAAGGAGAAAGAAAAATAACCAATGCATATATAAAAATTTAAATTATTTAATTTTTTAATCCTTCACAGTTTGTTGATTTACGAACAGGAATCCAAATCTGAAAGTTTTTAAATCTCTTTGGAATGCGTCAAATTATAAAATTTCCCATTAGGATCCCATTCCCAGTTTAGGAAGAAGAGTATAAACTTTCAAATGCACTCCAGTGTACGCGCACATAGATTGCAAAAGATGATATATAATTTCTAATTTCCTCTCCTACCTTTTAAGTTAATTTTGCAGTTAGGTCACTGTTTATTGTCCTGTAGTGAGTGGTCTGAAGGCACTGGGAATTCAGAAAGCTCGTGCGTATTGTAAAACAGAGGCTTTACACATTTAAATGAAGAATTTCTACAATTTCAACGTTTCTAAAAGCATTGTTACTGTATTTGTACTATCACAAAGTTTGTAAAAGTATTGATACTGCATTTGTACTACAGCAATGTTTGTAAAAGCATTGTTACGGTATTTGTACTACAGCGACTTTTGCAAAAGCATTGTAACTGTATTTATAATACAACAATATTTGTAAAAGCATTGTTATTGTATTTTGATTTGTACCTCTGGGTAGAAAATTATTTTAAATAAATGAGACTAAGATGAGCTTTATTACACTGTTTTAGAAGTTTTTATATTGAAACATTCAAAATCGGAAGTTATTATAGAGATGGGTCCTTATTTTAATCAAAACATTCTTACAATTTAATATTAAAGTTATAAACTGTGTTTTACCTTCATTGCATTTGTTTGCAATTCGCAAGCATATATTAAACACCTGGATCCAAGGGACTCAGCTAGACGGCGCTTACTATCCATGTTTCAAACAGTATTTTTTTCTTTTAGAAATGTAGTAGTACGTTTTTCCATTATCAGTCATTGACTGGATTTTGCTATGAATGATTAAGTTTATAATTATACATATGAAAATGGTAGTGATCTCAGCTGACCGGCCGTTTGTCCTAAAGCACTCCAGGTACTTACGTTTGAACGTTCAAATTTTTCTGCTGCAGAGAAAAAAATTAAGATTACGCAAGAAGGAAAATATTACGGACCTTATAAGAGACAGACTAACACAGTGGGCGGAGCGCGCGTCCCCCACATGTCCGCAAGAAGGAGTAGGGACGATCTGGTTTACTTTAACACTGAAACCTATGGAGTTTGTATCACATAACTGTTTTTAATTATTGAATATGATACGTTGTATAAGTGATGACATTATGAATGTTACACTTTTTTGAAATAAGATTTAATATATCTTTAATCTATCTAATCTATAATCTATAATTTCTGCACTTTTTTTTTACCCGTAATTCTTGTATAAATGTCTTTACTTTGGTAAAACGGTTAAAACTCTAAACACAAAATATATTAACTTACTTTTGCATATAAATAAAGTAAAATTAAACATGATTAATAGTACATCATGTTTTAAAACAAATAAAGGGTAAATTTAGATTTATTATTAGAAGATGATCGTTTATTTGATTATATGATCATTAATTATTAATATTACAAGACGATTATTTATTTTAATAATTCATAAAATTCAACGCATTCTTTTGAGTTCAATGAAAGAAATAAAAAATATGTTAGAGCATGAAAATGTAAAAGTAAAATAAAGTAAAATTTGGAAGGACTCAAATTATTGTCCTGTAGTGATTTTATATTACACCCAAAGGAGCGTTTTTTAACGTTTTGTGTATTGCCTTTATTTATTGAAAATCATGTTTTTCGCACGTAAACCACATAAAATGCAATTCAACAGCAATATCATAAAATATTTGAAAACAATATATCTTTAGAATTTCCACGCTGGAGATAAAAATGTTATTTTCCGTACAGTGTTGTCCTTGCTCGCTTTGAACTCGTTGAGTTTGTGAATCGAAAATTCGTTAAAGTTTTATAAGACATGAAAGGGATTAAAGCAAATTCGAAGATCGACCATTCAGGTGTATATGTTCGGGTGGAGGACTGCGTTATTCAAAATTTATTATTAATTTCGTTTTTTCAGAGAGTACTAGAAACATGCATGTATTCATGGTTCTTCATTATTTAATTTCTTTAAATATAATACAGGGCAATAATATTTGGTGACAACAATTTTCAAAGTGAAACGGACATTTATAGGGAAACAGCGCAAAACGATGTTTCGAAACTAATAGCCTTTTTGGGCTACCGCTTCTTTTGGGCTAATAAATTAAATTCGCAGTAAATAAAAAAAAATCTTATGCAGAACTGGAAATAAATTTAAAAAATAATCACTATAAAATATTAGCACAATTAATTATTACAGTTAAATACTATTTTAACATTAGAATAAATGTATAAAAATTATTATGGTGTTAAAATCGTTCTGATGTATTATGAAATATAATTGAAATAAAACTCCTTTATAGAAACTATGCTATAATATTCACCTATAATTTAAAAAAAAAAGCATAATGTAGAATTTTAAACAAAAACTTTCAAAAATTAATTTTTAGGTATTTTAGTATTTTTTACTTATTTACACCAATAAAAACATAAAAATTGTAAGAGAAAATTGTTTGTTTGAAATATTCTAATTACTCAAATTTAAAATACTATTTTCTAGAAGTAGTAGTTACAAATTTCCTTTCATCATAGGAAAAGCTAAAAAAACATCCAGGGCTGAAAGCATGCAACAGTTTTATAATTATTTGGAACAATAATTATGCTTGATAAATGTTCTAAATTTTTAAACATCAATCTCAGTTTCATAAGTAAAAATACGTAAAAATTCTAATTTGGGAAATGAGGTGCTACAACCAGCTTTTTCGTGACAATTATACACGCTGCAATAGCCAACCATTGTTAAGTATCTGTAATCGTCCCTACTTCTCCGGATGTGGTCAAGGGGGCAGCCGGGAATGCGACAGACGAGGGAGAAGACCCATTTGGGTTGGTCTGTTTCTTATAAGGTCCATGAAAAATATTCTTACAAATATGTTTAAACGTGCTTAAAATTACTACAATGCCATCTGAACTCTTATGTGACTTCCAAGTACTGAAGTACACAATGTTAGAAATTCGAGTTATTGTTGTTGTCGTGCCACATGGAACAATGGTTGGACTTCTATTTTCCGCCCTCAATTTGGAGGGAATGCGCCCGTTCCACCCCCTCAATTTGGAAGGGGAATGGGTGCACTTCCTCCAAATTGGGGGTGGAAAATAGAAGTTCTGAGGGGGTTCGAGGGTCTTCCACCCCTCTCCTCTCCCACCAGTCCACATGATAAGACTTTCGGCTAGCCACATATTTAGAGTGCCGCTATGCCGTACTGACACTATACATTTACAAAATCCATGTCTTCTCCAGGATTCGAACCCGGGCCCTTTGATGTCGTAGTATGCTCAACTAACCACTATACCGTCTGGGCGACAGAAATTTCAGTTATAATGAAGAAATATAAAGTCAGGTTTATGTAGAATCATTAGGTTTATCGAAACTGGAGATGTGACAGTGCAATGCCTTCGATAGAAGTCGAACTGTATACGTTCAGTTGCTAACCGGACGGGCTTCTAGTTAAACCATGAAGTCACCCGATAAGGAGAGTGAAAATACCTTACATTCTCTTCAAACTTAAATCACTACTGAGGAGGAGGGGATCTAATAGTCAAATCCAGCTGGTGACGAATTATCGTCTACCACCTTTTCTACGCGCTCTACTAAAGAACCCTTCCACTAAAGAATCATTTTGAAGCCAGAAAATATGAAGAATCATAGAAGTCCTCACCGGGATTCGAACTCTGGACCTTCCGATGTTAGCCGGACGTGATCTCTAGGTTACTCCACGGAGGCACACGTTGAAGAGAGAGAAAATACGTATGAACCATTTCTTCTCATAAACCCAAGAATTTCAAAAACTGTCAGATTCTTTCCATTTTCCAGTCATAAAAGAAAAATTTCATGGATGCAACTTAGAATTCAGATCGATGAAATTCCAGGAAAATTAATTGTTATACATTTCGCTCATGTAAATCACTTTTAGGCTTTCTGAAATTGGTGTAACCAATGCAAAGAGAGGTTATGTGTCTTCTTTCATCTGGTGTATATGAATAAAAAATATTCCTCTGTCTTGGTTCCTTTCACCATCGCCAGTCGCTTTAGTTCCTCCCCTCCTCTTCAAGACAAAATATTTGTAAGAAGATCTTATACGAACATGCAAAACGCGGGTAAATTCATGTAAAATGTGAGCAGATTTTAAAATAAACAACATTGCCTGTAATTGTATTTCATCAAACTCCTCACCTTCAAATGTTCTCATACTTCATTTATTTTGACCCAATATCCATCATGAGAAACCAGTTTTAATATCCCTTCAGCTCTCCTACATGGAGAGCTGAAGGGAAATGGAGAATTGTTTTCTTTCTAAATCCGTATAGTTTAAATAATGTTATAATTTGAAAAAGTAAACTTTAGCAGGCATTAGCGATTTCACAAAATCTGCATTATTAAGTAACAAGGAAAAAAAAGTTAGCTTTCCAGAATTAATTGTATTCAAAGTTAAAGTAAATAATTAATTTTAAATATAAATTTACTATACTTCATAGTTACCACTTTAGTTATAGTCTTTTATTTATTCTTTTGTTTTGTCGATATGCAAATAAAAGAAAATAATTAATGATGAAATATTGATTGCTTTCGAGTGAACTGCAATCTTAGAGAACTGCATCTTTTTTTCTGTAGTCGATAAAATACAGGGAAATTAAATAAATAACTGTACCTAACGTGATAGCCAAGTAAATCGACATATAATGATGCAAAGATTTTTTTATTGTAAATACAGTGGTACTAAGGTCACCTCTTAGAAAAGACACTTTTTAAAGTAACCTACATTTCTGAGAACTAAACGATATTGCATATCACTGAGTTCTGTTCTCTAAAGCTCACATCTTCACAAAAGAATAAAACTATGTGGAAAATTAAGTGATAGCCTTATAAAGGTTTTACTGTAATTACATGAATTTACAAATCATTACGCTGCGATTTGGAGTAATCGTCCAGTTTGATGGTAAGTTCAATAATTAATAATTATTAAAAGCCTTACCTTGAAATTTTTTAGACTTTTAGCTACGTAGAAAACACCTGATTTTGACAAAAACAAAAAAAAAATCTGATGTGTACACCACATGACTTCCTTGCACGGAATATTTGTACTCACTTTTTGCTGAATTCTATTTAAACTTCTTTACACGAATTTCATTAAAGATATATTTCGCATTCAAGTAATTCTGCTCTCAGTTCCTGGGAAGACAAAAATATATAAAACCTCAAAATATCTTCATTAAAAACTGAAAAATTTAGAAAAAAAAAACACCAAATAAAAATAAAACAATAAACAAATTACAATTAAAATTAGAGTTTCTTTGCAAAAACAAGCAATTCAGCTAACATACAATAAGGTAGAATTTTCGGTGCAGAAATCTGAAAGTTTAATTTTGGTCCATTCGGCAAAAAGATGCTGAAGATGCAGAAACTAAATTCACTGCTCTACTAAGTTTCAAATGTAAACAAATATGGCTGCTATAGTAAACAAAAATTAGGCTTAGCCGCACTTAAAAAACTTTTAAATTGTTGATAATTCTACAACTTTTGCATGCAGATTAACCAAAGGTATAAAAACGTTAACCAGAAGGTAAGAACAACATAATTCAATCATTTTTAAAGCAAAAAATGAGCTTACTGAGCCAAGTAACACAGTCGATATATATATATATATATATATATTTATATATTTATAAACTTTCGGTGCGGCCAATTGCAATCAAAAAGGGAATTGCACAACTGCATATTATAGTAGCCCCATATGCAAAATTTCAACGTTCTGTGGCTACTCGTTTCTGAATTATGCGAGGTACATGCCTACATAAGTACGTACAGACGCCATGAAAAAAATCTCCTCTGAATCCATTTCAAATCCCTTTTATAATTCGTTTGGGGAAAAGAGTCCTTTATTATGTCCTTATGTACAGATGTCAGGCCACAACATCCTTAAATGGCATTCGATAGTGGTCAAAATGGATATTTCCGTTGAAATATGATACCCGGAATTTTTCGTGATTACAATACTTCGTAGAAAGAAGAAAAGGGCAAAAAATAGATAAGATAGATATTCAGATGGATTAATTGGCATTTTCATGGAATACTGAGTTTTTGCATCTTTTTGCTTATAGCTGTTGCCACAGAAACAAAAATTAAATACCAAATAGGTTAGAATAAATGGAGTAAGCCTTATCCTTATGTCCTGAAGAACGAAGATAAAGCCATAATACTTTCACGGTATGACGTTACTACTTATCCTGATCGCTGTCATAAGCGAAATTCTGGTTGATTTTGATTAAATTCTGATCGATGCGGTCCATATGTTAGCTATACATAGTTGAATTTTATAAATCTCCCGCTCTAATTTTAATACTTAACATAATTGCTTTAGAAAAATTACGAAGATCACAAATTGTTTCAAATTTAATTGCTTAGTAAAATTTTGGTACATGATTATGTGTAAAT
The DNA here is from genome assembly GCA_000611955.2 of Stegodyphus mimosarum. Classification (NCBI taxonomy): domain Eukaryota; kingdom Metazoa; phylum Arthropoda; class Arachnida; order Araneae; family Eresidae; genus Stegodyphus; species Stegodyphus mimosarum. The sequence continues at coordinate 703,258 of KK113225.1, forward strand.
GGTAACCACAAGACAAATGTATGCATGATAAATTGAAAAATGCATGCGCAGAAAAAAGCATCTGGCGTGAGGAGAATGCCACATATAGAAAAGAAAACACTAAGGAATTAAAGAATTTTTAAAAACTTAACGCATACGTTTAGTTTAGTTTTTAAAATTGTATTTAAAGTATTGAAATAAATTATCTTAAAAACCGTATGTAGTTATTGGAATAATTTAGATGCTATCTAAGTCACTAATATGCCAAAAAACTGTAAAGATTGAAAGTTAAATATATTTGCAAACATGTAGTTAAGTTTCTTAACAGGTTTGCATTTGTCAATTAGAATTTAATGAACTCCGTAACGTTTTTCCGAATTTATACATATAAATAAGATGATCACTGTATTTCATATACATATAAAAAAAGACATTTTTAGTATATCTATTTTTTTTAATTTACAAATCATTAAGATTTATCTCTTGATGGTAGTTTACTCAAAAATATAGAAGAATAAATCGAATTATGTTTAATTTATAGCTCCAAATTAATATTTAAAAAATCTCGGCTATATATATACATTGTTAATGGATTGTAAATTTAAAGTTTGTCCTAGCATTCTTGAATTAGAAATTATTGAATCATTCACTTCGTATGTTCATTTAAATTTCCTAATAACTACTATCAGTAAATGACATACAATTTTCCTTTTACATTGATGGCTCAATAAATATAAAATCGATAAACGTCGATGCACATTAAATCGATTAATATTGGACAAGTAAAGCAAATGCTTTAAACTCAGTTTCTAATATTCGTGAGATTTGTGGACCCTTTCTTACTTATATTTAATATAATGATACGTTTAATAGTATTCTAAATATTTAAAACAGCTTTAGGCAGTTTTATTGAGATATTTATGACTCACTCCACTCAATATATTATCAGTACCGTCATGGTCTTTGGTATTCCTTAACACATTAGAAAGGAGTGAATTTATTGACATCATAGTTCGTTCCGGAACTAGTTATTAATTTTATATAGAGAAAGAATAAAAACGTTATGAAATATTATTTCTTAATTTTATTTATCAGTAATTACTTCCTTGTACGTAAGTAAAGGAAGCATTGTAATTAAAAAAAAATTCCGAGTTACATATTTCAACTAAAATAACCATTTTGACCGCTATCGAATGCAATTTAAGGATGCTTTTGTCTGACAGCTGTACTTAAGGACAGAATAAAGGACATGTATTCTCAAAGCGAATTATAAAACTGATTTAAAATGTATTCAGAAAAGATTTTTTCGTAGCCTCTGTACATACTTACGTACGTATGTATGTATGTATTTTGCATAACTCAAAAACGAATAGCCTCAGAATGTTGACATTTTGTATACAGGACTATTATAACATGTAATTGTGCACCTCCCATTTTGGTTGCAATCGGCCGCACCAAAAGTATATATATACATAGTAACAGGATGAGTATCGGCTCAGTGAGTTCAGTTTTTACTTCCTTGTACTAAGTAAAGGAACTGTTGTAATCACAAAAAATTCCGGGTATCATCCTTCAACGAATATATCCATTTTGACCTCTATCGAATGCAATTTAACGATATTTTTGCTTAAATCTGTACATAAGGATAGAATAAATAACTCTGTTTCTCCAAACGAATTATAAAAGTGATTCAAAATGGATTCAGGAGAGATTTTTTTCATCGTATCTGTACGTACATATGTCACATAGCTGTATGTCACATAGCTCAAAATCGAGTAGCCTTAGAACGTTGAAATTTTGTATATAGGACTGCTATAACATGTAGAAGTGTAGCCCTTTTTTCGTTGCAATCGGCCACAACAAACGTATATATTTATATACCCACTCTGTTACTCGGCTCTGTGAGCTCAGTCTCAGTCCAAAAGTATTTAAATATATATAGGCACTCTGTTACTCGCTCATTGAACTCAGTTTTTTTTTATTCTTACATTTTGGTAAATTGCGCACTTTTTGCTTTAAAAATGATTGAATTGTGTTGTTCTCATCTTCAGGTTAAGGATTTTATGTCTTTATTAAATTTGTATGCATTTTTTGTGGAATTATCAATAATTAAAAGTTGTTTAAGTGCGGCTAAGACTAATAATTTTTACCATAGCAGCCATATTTATTTACATTTGAAACTCAGCGTAATAGTGAATTTGTTGCCACTCTAGGGAAACTAGCTTTCCGACAACAAAGATAACGTCTTATTTATGAAAAAAAATTAAAACCTTAAAAACTTTCAAAACTCTATAGTTACCTCAGACACAGCAATAATTCGCTTTATGTCTGTTTGGAGTTTGGAACTAATTTATGATGCAATAAGCGAAACTCTACAAATTCAAGATCGAAATAGAATTACTGTCAAATTGCAACACCCATAGTCCCAGGTGCTTAGTCCCTTGAAGCTAATCTGCGTGACAGTCAACGCACAATATGTCAAATAATAGTATTTGGAAATAAAGTGTAAATCTGTCATATTTGTGTGATTTGAGAGGATATTTATTGAAAAAAATTAATACAATGCCAAAATGTCTCAGTACATGGGGAGAAAACAAAGAAAAATTGACGAAACGGAAGCCATTTGATTATTCGGACCTTAAAGAATCCAGAAAAGTGTTCACTTACGCCAACTGAAAGAGGTAGTGATAATACGTTGACGAAAAAATGCTTTATTTGATCAGCTAAGTAGCAGCATTGCCGCACTTGCGCTGAAACGCAATGATGGGCTAAAACCGAAGTCTGTACGGAATCATCTGGTGGAGGATGCTCGTATAGCCATTGGTACTACGGCCATACATTGTCTATTCACTAAGCATTCTATGTGTGCCAAATATTTTAAAATTACCGACGAGAAATCGTTTGGCCTTCTTTTGTATCTAATTGTTTGATCTTGAGTGGTGGAGTGGTGGCTGAGTTTAGTGTCTGTAATTCTGACCGCCGTTCATTGAACTTGAAGAAACTCCCGCTGCTTGTCAAAACTAGGCACTACCACCAAAAGTTGCTCCACTTTTACGATTTTAGTTCCATCTCTGAAAACCTCAATTCATTAAGCTACCATTTATGCAAATCCAATGACTGCAGCACCAAGGTTGCTACAATATAGTCGGACACGTGATCAACATACAATACCATGTGAACATATGGTTGGTAGATTCCACAAAGATTTTATGATGATTAACCACTTGATGTTAAATTTCATGAAGAACCTAATTATGCCTCTATGTATCTGCGTCGTTCTGTTCGAAAATCAGTTTCTTCTTGGTTAGAACATTTGGGAAATCCGCAGTTTCTATCGCCCGCAGTTCCAATGAGCATTGTAATATTAAAATCAATTTGAACGTACCCATATCATTGTACTGCTGTAGGCGAGAAGCCATGAAACTGCTGATAATGAGTAACACCTAGAGCGTATTCCTATCGAGATTATGTCTGAGCCCGAGTTTCTGAATAGCACACATTACTCTGAAATAAACATCAATATTTGGCTGTAGTTCCCGATCAGCAAACCATACACATGAATTAAATATATTGTCAGGGTAACTAGCGCTCACTTTCCATCAAATTTATACAACGGACACTCTTCCATGCTAATGGATTTTACTTCAGTTAAAAAGATTTCAGTACAAATGGTACCACATGTGCCCTTATTTCTGATATCGTGCATTCGTAATTAATAAATAACTGATAAATCGCGAAAGATAAATAGTGTTACGAATTTTGTATTTAGTTAGATATTTTTAGTATAATTATAATTCAATTGTTTTATTTCCCCGTGCAATGCAGCACGAGAAATATTTTAAGAGAAAGCTATCTCGGAAAAATAAAAATACAGGGGCACGTGCTTTAACATTTTATGAAGACACATCTCGTAATTTATATTTAATTTGAATAAATGTAACTGGCTGTTATGTTAGGGCTACTGTGTTAGTTGCAACCGTAATTCTACTCTTTTGCTTTCCAGAAGTCTCGAGAAGCAGAAAATGCTAGAACTATCTCCCGCGACCGATGGAAAGCTATAAAAGGTCAGAGAGAGAACATCTCAGCTCAGTTCTTAGTTACTGCTAATACGATTTATTTAGTTCAACGTGGACTGAGATATCTGAATTAGCTTTCTCTTTGAGCTGCGTTGTTTATTTTAACGTTTTTGATAGTTTCAAATATAGCTACTGGTTGTACTGCGTTCGTTCTATTTAACGTATTTGCATTCTACTGATTATCACTACCTGATATTATGAACACGTGTACGAATATCTTTGAGGAAAATCCCAGCGTTTTGTTGTATTTCTTGTGATAGGAATAAATTTTATTAACCTTTTATTGGACTTGTGCATTCTGTCCGTTAGGAACCCGTACGCCTGCAATAGCATGATCGTAAAGTTGTTTTTTGATATATATATATATATATGTATATACTTCATCACACGCATCATGTGCAAATCTAATGTTCTACTTAATTTTTCTGTTAACACATAATAATTCGTTATTTTTAAAAATGGCTTTGCGCTAACTGATTAGCTACTCATACAAAAGAGGATTTTTATTGTAGACGTGATTCTGAAAGAAATCGTAGAAGTTCAAATAAAAAAAATATAATTATCCTTAAGCACAAATATCAATTATGAGCATGCACGAAATTGTTTTTAGTTTCTCAAAGTAAAACAGCAACAGAAACTTATTGTAAGGAAAAGAATTAAAAGATATGAAAGAGATGTCTCTGGTACTAAAGTATATCAACGGTTAAATTCTGAATTTGTGAAGCTTATTTAAAATAAAAGATTTCAGTGCGTATTTAGAGAAAATTAATACTATCCTTCTTCACCGAAAACGAATTAGAACATAAAAGAAAGTGAAAAAAGTGTAGACTTGGGCGAGCTCTAATAAAAAATAAAAGATGTCGCTGTCGAAGTATAATGTTGAAGAAAGTGAAAAATGTTAAATTGGACGAACTATTAAAAAAAAATCTAGAATTATTATTTAGCATCATAAAGGATGTCACTGAATGCATGACGATTATTATTTATTTCATAAAATTTTACTTGCTTCTGGCAGCATAAACTAAGCCCAAACTTTCAACTGACTGGGAGCGAATTGGTGCTATGTTTGATGTTAACGATTAAGATTTGAGAAGATTTAAACAAACCTTTTATATTAAATTAGACCTTTGAACATAAATGCACGACTTGTGCTAACAAATTAGCCAGCCACTTGTGGCGATGTAACTTAAAGAAATAATGATTTCAAATTTCAAATTAAAACTAGTCTTAATTTAGAAGTCAAACAACAGAAATCAGTGTTATATTTTCAAATTTTCACAGGACTAGTTTCGATGGTTTTACCGAACCACCATCCTCAGCCGCAAAAGCGCAAATGAACGAGATAAGCTATAATGATTAGATAACATAAGAAAGCCTGGACAGGAGACAAGCTACTGGCGCCATCTGTTGATGAAACAAGAACTAAAACACAATTTCTTTAAAGGCTGAAGGGAAAGATGGATTGGAATTAGGGTCGTTAATCAGAACAAAAAGATTTTTTTGAATGTGAAATGAATCTAGAAAATCCAGTTCACCAATGGAAGATGTTTTCTGAATAATTTTGGCAGCAGAAAAATTGAAAATGTGATTTTCGGACCAACAATGTTGGGCAGCAGAAGACTTCTGTCTTTCCTTTTTTTCTAACATATGCCTCATGTTCCTTAACGCGAAATTTTAAGGCTCTCTTAGTTTGGCCAATGTCAATTAAACCACACTGGCAAGGAATCCTGTAAATACCCCAGGAATTCACATCCCGAATGGGGTCCTTGAGTATGGAACTCGGAATTTTATTGATGGGAGAATAAGCGACCCGAAAGTTAAATTTCTGTAAAATACGTGCAGCTTTATAGTTAATTGATGGAAAGAAGGGAATGACAACATAATTTTTATAATTTCCTAAAACAAGAGTCTGCCTTTTGGTGTACTGAGATGAGAATTTTTTAACTGCTTGATTAATAATGTTGGGTGAAAAGCCCCTGTCAATAGCTATTGCTTTTAAATAATTTAGTTCTTCATCAAGGGAGTTTGGAGGAGCAAACTTGAAGAGCACGGAGAACATAGGAATAAAATGAAGTTAACATTTCTTTAGTCGGATGACATGATTTGAAGTGTGGTGGAAGGCAAACGATTGACGGTTTACGGTAAACCGTAGTACTGAAGTTAGATGTGTTATATGTGACCAAAATGTCGAGAAACGGAAGAGAATTGCAAGTCTCAAGTTCAAAAGTGAACTGAATAGCAGTATCAATGAAAAGAACTTTATTTAAATCATCTTTATTACGAGGGTAAGTTGAAAAATAAGTTTCCCCTGTCGACTGTGGTCAGAGTTGTGTATGAAAGTCAAAAAATAGAATGAGACATTAAAGATTGACATACCTTTATTTTTCCACATAGGTACCAAGTACATTGAGACATTTGTCATATCCCTTGATAAGCTTCAAAAACTCCTCCAAGAAAAATTCAGGGCTTTGCATATGGAAGAAGCGTTGAACGGCTATGGGCGAAAGGCGACACAGCAGGAAAACGCGCAAGTCACCGATACACCATTGGGTAGAGGTCGCTGCAAATCAAGCAGATGGCGCTGTTGCAGTGCCTGCGCAAAGCGGAGACCAGCCTCTCATTTGAGCCCCGGTAGGTATGGAGAGAAGGTGCGTTTTGAATTTGTGGTCAAAGGAGGAAGTGAGAGCGGTTATCCGCCATGAATGGGCACGTGGAATATCAGGAACAGAAATTCATAAAAGCCTCGTGGAAGTCTATGGGCCAGGTGTGATGTCGAAGCAAATGGTGCGGAGATGGTGTCGCACATTCAGTGATGGACGTCAGCAAGTGGAGGACATACCGAGAGCTGGACGGACGCGCACGGCCACTACAGATGCAAATGTCAGGAAGGTGGATGACATCATTAGAGCGAACCGGCGTATCACCATCGATGAAGTAGCGGAAGAACTTGGAATCTCACATGAGCGAGCTCAAAACATCATCCACGACATTCTTCGATACAGAAAAGGGTCAGCACGATGGGTGCCCCGACAATTGACCTCGACACACAAGGAACAACGCATGGGAAAGGCGCTTTGGAAGCAATACTGAAGTGAAACAAGCCGTTCATTTCTTCTTCCATATGCAAAGCCCTGATTGTTTCCTGGAGGGCTTTTTGAAGCTTATCAAGCGATATGACAAATGTCTCAATGTACTTGGTACCTATGTGGAAAAATAAAGGTATGTCATATCTTTAATGTCTCATTCTATTTTTTGACTTTCATACACAACTCTGACCACAGTCGACAGGGGAAACTTATTTTTCAACTTACCCTCGTACCTTCAAACAGGGTAAAGGTATCGTCTATGTAGCGGAAACATACCGAGAAGTTTAAAGTTTCAAACAATTTTGATTCCTAATAATGCATGACGATATCAGCCAGGATGGGACTGAAGGGGCTTCCCATGGCTAATCCCTCAGTTTGCTTGCAATATTTATTTTGAAAAACAAATTTTTATAAAACGCTGAATGTTTGACTTCAAATTAATATTTGTTCGGCGTGTTATTGTATTTTAATTAAAAGTAGTCCAGTTGCCAAGAGCAACACAAGGAGCATTACGGGTTTAGCCTTGAAATTTCAAAGTTCCTCAAAATGTCATGAACAAGTGTTATTTTCTTGATTTTAATTAAAAAATGACTCTTTCATTTTGTACCTTGATTTCTTTTCTTCCAATATAAATCCAAACCGAAATCAGATATATTAAAAAATAGCAGAAATTTTCATGTGTAATGAATATAAAAGGCAGCCTTCTATACGGAAAATTCCGGCCTTAACGCTGAGAGGGTTAATGCAAAATAGGCTCAATACTTCTTACCAGGGTAACACTTTAAATATCGCCAACTACAATAATACAATTTTATTTGAGCTAGCTCTAACCTAGTAACGTTATAAGGTATTTCTCCCGCCTTTTTAGCATGCCTTCGTGGTGTAATGGCCAGCAGACTCGACGCGTATGGAGAAGTCCGTGGTTCGAGTCCCGACGAGGGCATTGCTCTTTTTTCATCTTTGCTGCTTTCAAAAAGTAACTAATGACTTGGCGGCTGTGGCGCCTGAACTAAAAAAGTTGGTGGATGGTGATTCTCCAACACCAGGATTTGGCGATTGGGTCTCCTAATTGTCAGTTGCCCTTTAAATGGGGGAGTGTGTAAGATATTTCTGCCGCTTTCTTAGAATGCGTTCGGGGTGTAACGGTCAGCACACTCGGCGCATATTCAAGAGGTCCGAGGTTCGAGTCTTGGAGAGGGAATTGCTTATTTTTCATCTCTCCTGCATCAAAATAACCTAAGTCTCTACAACATGTCCTCGATAGGCAGAACTCGCTCTAAATAAAATTCCTGAAACATTCCTTTAAGTATTGTCTCATTATACCTCATTTACATTCTGGTAGGAAAACGATTGTGACAGTAAAGTCCCAGAACACTGGTTAGTAAAAACGGATTGTAATAACGACTCTAATAACACTACAACTTTAGAAGATTACAAGTATTTTTCTTCTCGTTTTCCATTAGCTTGTAAATTCTTTTATTCTGGCCAATCTAAAATTTGCTGGTGAAAGCATAAAAGTCATTTTCTTTTAATACTTACGATGCATTATATATATATATATATATATATTTCTGTAGTGAACACAAACTGTAGCTTTTTCTGCTCTTCTCTGAGTTTTGTTAGTGTAACCTGGAAAACATATCTTTCAAATAGTTATCAAAAACACATTCTTTCCACTTTCGGAAACTGCCAAAAGCTAAGCAATGGTTCGAAAATTGCTATCTTGCAGAAAACTATAAATACATTTTCGAATAGGCATCCTGAAAATATAGTATAGTCTGACAAATATTTCTAAGCGATGCGGAAGAAAAGAAATGTTAGCTAAAGATTAATAGCGCCGTCAATAAAAAGCAAAAAATAAAATAGAAGGGAAAAAAATGCAGTGTGTCGTTATACATGTTCTAAGACACACTTTTCTTCTTCTATTCTTCAGCGTGGCAGATAGTTTTGCACGCTATTACTCTTCCCGCGTTTGTCATGTCCGAGTCCATTCCCCAAACTGCCTCCGAACGGGGAATGGAAGGCTATGACGTCACTGAGTATAGTGTAGCTATTGTTGAGGGGGACGTAACAAATGAAACATCCTCTTTTCGCCACATAATTCGTCAATTTCTCGGTGAAAAATCGGCCGAAATATTCGAGAAGCTCCGTTGGCATGATATGTTGTTTCAAGTTCTTTGAATGGCGGATATATTTCACGCTTGGACATACAAACTCTAAGAATAAAGCTTTTTCACCCATTTAAGTTTAAATACGTAACACAGCCGAGAAATTGTTGAAAGAATTTGTGGTTGATCAACTAAATAAAATGCGGATCAATGGAAACTTTTGCATTTTTTCATTGTTCTTATAGCTGCAATATTAGGTATTTATCCAAACTAAAAAATATCTGAAATAATTATTACACATAATTCAGCATTTAATTTTTTTTCCATTAGGCTAAATTTATGACACTGCAATTTGATTGGCACTCTAGTTTCGGCAATGAAGTTGACATTTTCTGATTTGTATTTGCTTTAATTGGAAATATTTATGACAATATTTCTTGAAATATAATAAATATTTCTTGAAATATTTATAACAACTATACTATGACTCATTTTGTAACTGTTCGAAGCCCAAATACAAGATTAACCCAAAATCAGTAATATTTCTTAAACTGGCCGAGCATATCTTTCTGTTTTAAAATACAAACAAAAGATGAATAAGAGTAGAAGAGAAACACGCCAATGTGACAATCAAAATCGCTGAAACAACCTTGTATTTGGCGTACATTTAATAAAAGTAACTGTTTTAATAAATGTACAGCAAATACAAGGTTGTTTCGGCGATTTTGAAAAGATGAATAGTCGTTATAATTTTGCCTTGTCAGGAATGTCTAAGAATTATATGTTATCCATATATATATATAATGTAATAAACGCATTGTTGTATGGATTCATTCCAAGTAAATGATATTACGATAACTTGAGCAAAATAAGAAATGATTTAAATCAAATGCCACATTTAAGAAAAAACAGCATTTAACGTAGAATTAATATAATATTCTATTCAAATTAAAACAACTGAATGTTGTATTTCTGTGTTATAAGTATAGTATAGATACATAAAATTATTTTAAATCTGAGGGGTGAAAAAATTCTAGGAATGAATGAATTTAAAACTGAGTAAACAGGGCCTCCATACTAGCAACTAATGAGCCTAGTCATTGGGATTTTGATGCTGGAGACGTAAAAAATTCGCAGTGTCCTCGCTGGGACTCGCCGGGTCTCGGCTATGGACCTCTTGAATACGCTTCGAGTATGATTCCAATCACACCACGAAGGCATGCGGGAAGGAGGAAGTAAATACCTTAGGCGACTGGGGATTAAGGGACCCAGTCGCCAGATCCTGGTACTGACGAATTATCGTCCACCGCCTTTAGTTCGCACGCCACTTGTAGTGTCATTAGGTTACTTTGAATCATGAGTAGCAGAGCTTAAATTTCCCCAGAGTCCACCGCAGCCCAGCTCAAGTACTTCTCTTTTTTCGAGATAAATTATAATTTCAGCCGGAGCACACTTTTTTATGTAAATGAACCACAATTTTAGCAGATAAATTTTGTTTTGATAATAAACATACCTTAAAAATCGATCCTAACTTCTGAATGCAGGCTTGTACTTCCCTCGCACGAAACCTTGCACAAAGTTTCAGACTTTTAAGGTAAGAAAAGCCCCCAGTCCTGTGTCAATGGTTTATTCTCCAGGATATGCAATGAATTTATTTAAGGGGGTCACTTTTATGTTCCCGAAAGTGCTAAAAGTGATAGCCTGGTCGTACACGTTCCACGCTCACACGTGACTTTCTAGTACATAGATCCTGTGGACGTTTTGAATCACATAACCAAACGGGAAGACCAATGCTGTCACTTGTACAGAGGAGTATTACGTTCATTCTCATGTTGTTATTGGATCGTATTCAGGGAAAATTTCTTCTTGACGGTTAGAGTTATATCAGTAGGTCATCGCGATCAGAAAGTCTTGAACACTTCCCTCTTTATTTTCAAAGTTACATATTTCCGTTAAAATTTCCTTCCATATCATCATACTGTTTCTATAACTATCAATATTCTTCTCAGTAACGCTTTAATAGTTTTATCTTTTTTTCATTGGTGTGCTTCAAAAGGAATGGCTTTTGTATCTGTCATCCCTTGAAATAGTGTTTTATAAGGAAGATGATCCAGCAGCTTCTTAGCTTCTGAGTGGAATTGCAATTCTGAAGACTCAAATAGGACAAGGTCCGATAATTTTTTATTTAACTATTTAAATTTGGTTTAATAATTTAGTAGATTTCTCTTTATTTCTTTAAATTTCTTTTAATTTAAATTCAATTATTACAATTTCTAGTTATTTTATTTATTTATTTTTTCTTTTGTTCCTCACAGTCTTCTATAGGGCTCCGGCCCTTCTAATTTTAGACATTAATTCCTGAGGATATGTAAAAAATGTGTAATATCATCACCGGGCCTCGAAACCTGGACCTCTCGAACATGCCCCTAGTATGCTTCCAGTTACAACGCGAAGGCATGCGGAGAAGGAGAAAATCCCCTCTAAAATAATGGAATAAATGTTCATTAAAACAGATAAATTTGAAATCAGTTTAAACATAGATTAGTGATAAGGCCATGATTAAATTTGCTTTTATCAAAATATATTACATTAAGAAAGATGTTAAAGGATTTTCTTTTCCTAAAACTATAGTACAGTATGCACCATTTTACGTGTGCACCTTTTTTTACCAAAAGAAAACTGAAGCATCTCTAAATCTCTAAATGTATAAAAATGTTTTTATGAAAGACAAAAGATTTTGACCGTTATCATACAACTGCTAGGAATCTGTAGAACATCTGGTTACTTCTCAATGGTCAAGCTATTTCTATTACATTTTAAAGACAGTATTCTTGCTTGCAAAAAACGTATGAGCTTAAGTAAAAATGTTTAACGATATACAAAATTCTTAAAGGTGATAAAAATATAAATCTTAATAATCTTTCTGTAAAACGAAGATATAAAAATCAACTTCAGTGAAAGATGAAACAATTCCTAAGCATATTAACAAACATATATGGCTTAACATTAAATTTAGCTTTCAAGATTACTAAATATGATGTGATCAGCTGAATCAAGTTTTAGAAACAGGCCACCAATCACGTTAAAGTTTTTAGCATAATCAAGTCATAATAAAGCATATACTTTGTAATTTAACGACATTTTCTTTTTAAGTACAGGCAAATATAGTTAACATTTATATTGAAAATAATTATTTATATGATTTGTATTATTTGCACATGTGATAACACCTGCGGCCTTTCTTCTTCGCCTCCAAGATCACCTGCTTTTTATTTAACCTAAATGCATCTCACTCACCATTCTGTTTGCTTAAACGCGCAAGTTACCAGTGCCAGCGCAACTCTGATATTGCCACTTATGCATTCTGAAAACAGTTATGGATCACGTTCGTTTTTTGAATTTTATTTATTCAATTCATATATCGCTGATGTTTGTTCCTCGATATGCAGAAAAATCTTTTTACATGCTTATACAACAATCAAAACAAAAAATATGTGAACAATTTCTTGTTCTGTAATCGAACATTTTAATGTTTGAGAAACATATGAATCTGCGTTACCGTTGTGAGATAAAAAGGGTTTTTGTTTCTTGGTAGCCTTTTAGACATTCCGAAATATTTGTTCTTTGTTTCCGGTGCATTTCAGTGAATATTCCGATAATTTTTCTTCGTTTAACAATACCTTACCAATAATTAAAAACATATTTACGATCGTTTATTTTGTTTAACTAAATGTTTTTTAGGGTTTGTAAGAATAAAAATCTGTTTTGCTCATTCATTTTGCGAACAAAACTTATGAGTTCTTTAAATTTTAATTATTTAGAATATTCGTCAGTTTGCTACAAAATACAATATTTTCCATCATTATTTAATATTCATAAGAATCTTAGCGTTCCAAACGTTTTCGTAGTAATTTTTACTTCCTTGTACGAAGTAAAGGAAGTACTGTATATGCGAAAACTTTTGCGTATGATATTTCAATGAAAATATCAATTTTGACCGCTGTCGAATCCATTTGAACGATGTTTTTGTGTGACATCTGTACTTAAGGAGTTAAGGACTCTTTTTTCCAAAACGGATTGTGAAAGGGATTTAAAATGGATTTAGAAAAGATTTTTTTCGTGACGTCTGCACGCACGTACGTATCTCGCATAACTCAAAAAGGAGTACCCTCAGAACATTGAAATTTTATATATGGGACTACTATAACATATTATTGTGCACTTCTCTTTTTGGTTGTAATCTGTCCCACCAAACGTATATATACAGTGTATATAGATATAAATATTTATTGGGTAACAACAGATATGTATATATATATAGAGAGAGAGAAAGTAGTATAAGAAAGTGACAGACCTATTTGGTCAAGAATTTTGCGCCATGAGCTGCAAAATTAAATTTAAAGATAAGCAAAAGGAGTAAAATTCTAAAAGTAATCGCCTAAAAGTAAATTTGATACCTCAGTTCCAGAGTTAAAAAACTTGAACAAAAAAAGATTACTAAAAAGTAAAGCAGTTGTTAAAAAACTAAATGTTAGTATTGAAAAAAACTCAACATTTAAAAAATTAAAACACGTAAAAAATGAAAAGCAATTTTAAGCATAAGCTTAAAATTGTTTATTAATATTTATTATATTATTAATATTTAAAATTAATAAATATTAAAAACACCAGAATAAATGGCAATGAATGGCAGTAAATGGCAATTTAGCCTGACTCGAGGTTAATCACGGACTTATCAAGAGAAAAGCGTGACAAATTCGAGCACAGCTGAACTCCATTCCGCGTTTCGTCAAACGACAATAATTGAGACAAAAGCAAAAAAAAAAACATTAATAGAAAAATAAAGGAACAGCATAATAGTACAATTGGTCTCAATTCTTATTGTTTCTTTTCCCCACGCGTCTGCCATAAATTTAAAATTAAAACAGTGCTGAAAAAACTTTACAAAAAGCTTGGTAAGGCGAATGTACAAATAAAGATAAATAGCCAATTAGGCATGAAAATTGTTTTTAATTTTTTACGTGTTTTAATTTTTTAAATGTTGAGTTTTTTTAATGCCAGCATTTAGTTTTTTTTAGTTTTTTGCAACTGCTTTTACTTTTTAGTAACTAAGTTTTTTAACTCTGGAACTAGGGTATCAAGTTTACTTTTAGGCGATTGC
>KK113225.1:717783-736550 GCA_000611955.2 Stegodyphus mimosarum
ATTCTGCTACTTTTAAAATTTGTTTGAGTGCTAAGCCTAACGAAGCCGCCACTTATTTACATTTGAAACTGAAACTTGTTTACCTTCGTTAGTAGTAGACCAGTGAATTAAGTGAGTTTCTGCACCAACTTCAGTGCCTTTTTGCCGAGTGGGATCATAAGTAAACTTTCAGTTTTGTCAACGAAAAATCTGCCTTATTACCCGCTTTCCGAATTACTTGTTTTTCTGTAGAATCTCTAATTTTAATTGCAAAAAAAAAAAAAATTTTTTTTGCCTGTTTTTAACTTTATTTACTGTATTTTTTGTTTTCCTGTATTTTGTAATTTTTAATGAAGATGTTTTTCACATTTTATATATTTCTTTTTCCTTGCAGCGAAGTGAGAAGTGAATTCATTGAATAACACATATATCTAATTTAGAAATCAAACAACAAATATCAGCCTTATATTTTCAAATTTTCACACGACTAGTTTTGATGGTTTTACCGAACCACATTCTCAGCTGCATATTGTTTTCTGTCAGTAACTAGAAGGCAATTGGAGTTCCTGCAAGATAATAAAAGTTACGAAGAAAAAACATAGTTCTTAAAGTAAATTTATTGACATTGAGGATATAAATGTTCTTCATGTTCCAAGCATTTGTGGAATCATATAATGTAAAGCACGTAAATCTGCAAGCCAGGAAATAACTAAACATAACATCTAAGCTGCGTTTAAATTTTTATTCCTAATTCTTCAAAAGAAACAGCACTTTATGAATTTCGAATAATTCTGTTATTCAAATATCTTTTCAGTGCAGTATATTTCATCATCTCTAAACAGTTTACGTAATTAGCATGAGAATAATTATTGCTAATTAAATGGTATTTACGCGCAAGAAACGAGAGTTAATAGAAATTTGAAATACCGTTTGAAATGATAATTAAAAATAATTACGTGTTAAACAGAACGCAAATGTTAAATAAAATAAAAGGCATAAAAGTGCTAAAATACACCAAAACTAATTACCTCTTTGAGAACTTTCGACCACAAAGTGTCACATAGATAATTAACTCTTGAGAGGTTTGGGCAGATTTATTTTATTTTGATTCAAAAATATTAATAACGAAGTGTGCATTTTTATCCTTAACACCCACTGTTGCTTTTTGCTTTCATATTTATTTCCTTCATTCACACGCTTTCAAATTTTGTCATAGACAGAAAAATGTAGAAGAATTAAATAACGCACATGGTAACATCAAAGTTTTCACAAGCAGCTTCGTGCAGTCAGTCCTAACTGTTGAAAAAAACCGCATAAGTCGTTGCTTTCGAAAGAAAAGTTTAGTTTTAAATTTTCAAAAATAAATATTATTAAAATTCTAACTTAAGAGGAAGGGAAAAAATTCGGCTTTCAATTTACTGGAAGTTTTCGAAGTTCTTAACTCGCGAAGACAGGATAAGTAAGAAAACAAATAATATTTAAAAATGAAATCTTTGCAGACAGCCATTGCTGCACAATCATGCTGCTTATTTACTTTATTCAAAAGTAGTTGTTGTTCGCGCACTTTTTTGTTTCTGTAAGCTAAAAATTTGAAGGAAACTTCTTTCGAAACATCAGTTCTAATTTCGTCACTTTTGATTGCATAAAATTCTTTTATTGAGTCACAAAATACTTGATTACGAATATATTTTAACTATGTTGCATCAAGATTAAGAAGCTTAAAAAGCATCGTAAATTTAACATGATTTTATATAATATTTATATATATAAATATATATATATATGTATAAATAAATATTAGTTGAATAAATATTAGTTAAAAATAAAACCCTATGAATCCTATTCGAAGAAGCACGCTAGTGCCAAAATTACATATTCGAATTGCTTCATTTAATTATATTAATGTTTTTAATTTGAGCAATAGTTTAAAAGTAAAGAGGGGGCTAGCCTGCTTTACAGTGTAGTTATAGGAAGATTATCCTGGGTGAAAAGGAATTAAAAGATTTGGATGCCTTATTAGCTTTATTTGCTTTCCTTTTATGAAAAAATTGAAGAACTACTTAAGCGCTTACAGCTGCTAAAAGCAAAGTATAATTTTCTTTAAAAAGTTAAAACTGGAACGATAGTGTTTTATGGTTTTGTAAATATTATATTATATATATATATATATATATAATTTAAAGAAATGAAGAAAGAACAGCATGAACAAATATATAAGGCATATACTTAAAACATATTCGTGTATTTGCATATGTAATTGAATACAGAGCATAGCTATTTGAGATCAAGGCAATATATTGTATGAATATTTTTACAGCATGTTGTTTTTACCCCAGAGGGTGTTAGCGCAGAAGGATTATTAATTTCGTTTTCGCACTTTGCGACGATTCACTTTTCAAACTGTAGTCATCAAATATTACAACCCTGTGTTATATTTAAAGAAATTAAATAATGAAGCATCTGCGTAAACGTATGTATGTTTCTCGCATTGTGACAAAACAACGGTACCATCAAATTATGAATAACCCAATCCTCCTCCGAATATGGGCATCTGGAAGTGCAAATTTGGAGTTTCTTTTATTACCGGTTTCATATTTTGTAACACGTTAACGAATTTTTAACTAACTAACTCAACGATTTCAAAGTGAGCAATGGCAACAATACACGAAAAAAAAATATTTTTATGTCCAGCGCGAGGGAATGTGTATCGGAAATTCTAAAGATAGGCTTACTTTAAAATTACTTTGCGATATTGCTGTTGAATTGAATTTCGCGATTTAATTGAGAAGAATGTCTTGTTTAATAAATAAATGTAAAAATCGCCCCTTTGTGCGCAATGTAAAGTCTGAAAGCTTTCACATTTTTGTATTTATTATTTTTTTTTTACTTTTCTACTTTTATTCTACTTCTTTAATATAGTGTTAAATAAATATATATTCATAAAGAGAACTAAAGAGATCTGCATTAAACATAAGAAATAATTTTAAAATTAATGCAGCTTGTGTTCTCCATTATTAAAAAAAGTTTATAGCTCTGTTCTGAATTAGAAATAAAGGATGTTTACGTTTAGGTTAAAATTAAATTTCTAGATTCTAATTAAACTTACGTTTACGTCCAGTACGTTTGTGTTTCACCTAAAAGTATGACAGCATATTGATGAGCTCTGGGCAAACGTAAGTGCACCGGTATTCAGATATATAAAACTGATGAAAACATGTAAATCGAGCAGAATTTGAATCCTATTAGATGCATATGTGTATTTTCACGTGTAATCTGAATACTAACCAGTTTCCTCTAAAAGCCCATTTTTAAGGCATTCTTTTTCACAAGTAGATATTACTCGCATGTTTTGCTTCAGTCAGTTTTAAAGTGTTCATTTATTTTTATTATCCAGTTATTTCATGTTAATTAGCTTTTCCATATTTCTCGCTTTCCATTTTTCAGCTGGAATACTAATTTCCAATTCTCGCGTATTCAAATAAGATAGAAAGAGACAGTATTTAAAGAAGGGTTTTAGATGGTAGAATCAGAGCGTGTTCTGTGCACTGAAGGACACATTTACTAATTGGTTCTCTTGAGAGCAATATATCTGCGTAGCTGCCTTGTTCACACCATTAGGCTTGTCATGTCGTTATTAGGTTTGAGCCAACTTTCGCGTTTTCTGTCTGTGTAGTCTTTTGGCTAACTTACAATTTACTTAGTTAAATACTTAACTTTTGATTAACGTCATGAAAGCTGGCCTGTTTTGTAAGCACGAGCAGTGTCTTCTGTTAATTTTCTGATTTACATAAACGGGTATTTTAGACTCTTACGACGTTTCTATTGCAATTTCCCAGCCATAGCCTCACGACATAGACTAGTCGATTTTATCTTTGTAGAGTTCTCATAGTTTAAGTTGACGAATAGAACGACACTCTATACAGTTAACTAACTAAGTGGTCAATGAGGTATGATATCAAGTTATCGCAGTCGACTGTAGTCTACAGAAGTCAAAGCACTAGTTTTAGTTGCGAATATCTTGAAATTTAACGTGTTGTAATAAGTGACTCATCCCAAAACTAAACATAAGACTTACTGTTGAAAATGAGTGCTACATTCATGAATTCTGTTGTAAATCGTAGCTGAACGATATATTTTCAAACACAGTTACATATTTCCAAACACGATATTTCTGCTTACTTTTACTGCACTTCTTAGTGCTTAGTACTCCGTAATCGATAGTCCTCCATAGACCTATCCATCCTTAATCCTATCCGTAGTCCACAGTTCTCCATAGTCCAAGCACTCCTTAGTCCTATCATCCGACTATGCCGTTGCGCAGGCAAGCCTCCACTTTGTGGTTACGCATCGTTTCTTCATCTTCATCGAATGGAGACAACTTTTGAAAGGACTTCAGCAACCGGTGTTTCTCCTTCTTCTGCGTTTGGAGTTCGGGAATGAAGAACGGGCTCTGCCCTGTTCCTTCCTGTCGCCATGTTGATATGTGCTTTTTTTCTACTGCAGTCTTGAAAACGCCATATGATATTTGATGAGCTACTAAATCAACTTGCTGGTAATTTTAAAGATGTTGTAACGTTATGCTCGAACGACACAGATGCTGTTAAATTCTACGTGCAAGGAGAAATGCATGAAAGATTGCTTCACTAGAGTTTTAGTTCATCGACCATGTGGTTCGTCGAATGAGTAATAAGTGTTGATGAGCGTATTCTATCATTTCCAAGATAATGAACATAGTTTTCGATTGAACAGGCTTGCTTCAAAATTACTTGCGGTAATGCGTTCGCAAGACTCTTTAGTTTGTGTCGATGATCCCAGATTGTATTGTCGTGTGTACTCGACGGCAGTGTATGTGTATTTCAATATGTCATATGTATAGTCCAGAATACGTAGTTCTGTCAATAATAATGTGTGTTATTCAGCGTGTGAAATTTTACTAATCTGGTCTACTATGATTTAAATTTTATTAAATTTATTCTAGAGATAATTATGCTTAAAATTAAGAATAAATAATTCGCGTGTCATAATACTGTGGTCTTCATTCTGCGTCTGGTTCCTGATTCTGGGTAAGTTCTTCATCATATGTTTTTTTTCCTTAGGTTACACATCTCATCTCTTATCCATATGTATGCGGTTACAACGCTAATTTAGTTAATCACTTACAAATTAAAACATTCTGCCTTTGACACCTCACAGTAAATTTTAACAGATACATTGATTTCACACCATCAGGTAATAGAAATGACTGAATTTTTTAAATGCTTAGAGGAATTAGAAATAACTGTGTACTCAGAAATATTTTTTTTCTTCAAAGAAGGGCATTTTGCGACATATCGGCAACTGCTGTTTTTTAAATGGGAAAAAAAAATGTGAAACCTCTGCTGTTGGGCTTAATCGAAAGAAGAAAACAACAAGGAAGGAAAAGGAAAATCACTAGGGATTGTCAGTAGTTTTTCAAAAATTCAAGTAGCTGACACAGGGATTTATCACAGAACGTTTTTCCATGCGACGAAAACATTATTTTGAGAAACTAAATATCTCCGATTTTGAGAAATCATAGTAAAAGAGATTTATCTTTCAATTTCAGTAACGGGATATTCGAAGTCACATTTAAGCTTTCAAGATATATTGGTACTACTTCAAATGTCGACTCAATAAGCTGCGATTTAATATCAAAGCACACCACAGAGAAACTGTGAAAAATGTATCGCAATATTTTTGATAAAATCAAACGAATTTTTTATAATGTAAATAGTACTGAGAAGTTAAGAGAGAAAACACGGAGATTAAATATTTGGCTAATGGATATAGATATGAAATCGTTACCAAGTTTAACGTCTCTTACCATTGTAAAATGTGACTTAACCTTTGGGGTTACCTTAAGCGACCTATGGCTTAGTCTAATAGAGTGAGTGAGCGTCACCTAGGAAGACCACTGACCATCTACTCTTTGCTCCATCCTGCCCCGGGAACGCAGCCGAATAGACGGCTAAGAAATAGTCTAATACAGTTAAACACAGAAACTTGAGAAGGTTGTAAAAGATCCTTTTATCTTAAACTCAGTAAGATGAACAGAAGGCACTTCTGGTGCTTACAACTCCTCCAGCAGTTACGCTTAGAAATGAATGTAAAATACAAAACGTAAAACTAAATTTAAATAGCTAATAGTCAAATGCTACCTCCAGTAATTTAATCGCGAAGTTGGCTCGGAATTTAGCGCTGTGACTTTAAATCATTAGCAAGTAGCAACACCGAAAACAGTAACTCTTATTTAGAATAGCAAGCCTAGTTACAGGGCTTCAAACTACAGAACAATCTATGATATAGCAACCTCAAACCCTCACTTAAATATGCTCAACCTACTTCGTCGCTACCAGGCTTTGGCAACCGCGTTCCCTCATTTCCCGTCACCTTTTAAAAGGAGGAATATATAAAGTATTTTCTTCCTCGTTCCGGCTTGCCTGCGTGGTGCAATGGTAGCACACTCGGCGCTTATTTGAGAGGTCTAGTTCGATTCCCGGCGAGAGCATTGCGCATTTTTCTGTCTCCTTCTTCAATATATCTAACGACTCTACAACATAATGACAGAAAAATTACATGTTGGTGTTGTGCTAGAAAGCACATGTTTTCATTTGACTTACAGATCCTTTATTAATTTACGAAAAACCTCAAGTGCTCCTAGATGTGATAATTCCTTATCAGTATACATCTGTTGCAATGAAAAGTATTATTTATTTTTCCAGTGAATTATTTTGGCCTTTCTTCCATTAGTAATGATTTGCCTTCATAAATACGTAAATTTAATTTATCTTTTTATTTATCTGGGCATATTTTTGGCTGAAGATGTAATGTTCGATTTACGATACCCCCTTTCC
The DNA here is from genome assembly GCA_000611955.2 of Stegodyphus mimosarum. NCBI lineage: Eukaryota > Metazoa > Arthropoda > Arachnida > Araneae > Eresidae > Stegodyphus > Stegodyphus mimosarum. The sequence continues at coordinate 724,635 of KK113225.1, forward strand.
TATGTATGGGATTTGAAACTAAAAATAAATGCTTTAATTTTATTTAATATAAAAAAAATTCCTTTCCTTCACAAGTTTTCAGAAAATAAATATTTGTAGCATTGTTTTCTTAGTTAAAAATGAAAAATATTTTTCCAAATTTCACATGGATTTTAAAGAGACGGTTTGGTTTATTAGGGCAAAATCTCTAGGGATATCTGCCTAAGGGGAAGAATGCTTTCATGGAGGACCTTCTAAGGGAAAATCGCTCATATACACGTTTCACTTTGGAAAAGCCACGAAAAGGCCCATGCAGTTAGCCAGTTCGCAGGATTCGGCCCTGAGACCGAACTGCCAATGTTCAGCGACTTTACCGCTCGGCAGCTGGTGGGCAGTTTCTCTCTTAGAATTATGAAGAGAAAATTATGTACAGAATCCTGGCTTTCTTATTCATTACCCATGAAAATTTCTGCCAGCTTTTAATGTATCTGATTTCGAGTTGGATATATATTGAAAGAAAAGGAATCAAGGTACAAAGTGAAAGAATCTTTTTTTTAAATATAACTAAAAAATACAAATTATTCATGACATTCTTCGGACCTTGGAAATTTCAGAGCTGAACCCGTAAAGCTCGGAGTGTTAAAGTGACGAGTTTTACTTATAAAATCTACGGATGACTTCTTTCAGAAGTTCAGTTCTTCGTTTGTATATTTTTTTTTTCTAATTCGTCAAGCCATCTTCAACAGAAAAAAAAGTAGATTATTGGTGCCACGCTTTTTATTTTTTTGCAATGCTACAGAAAGACCCTAAAATATATTATATTTTTATATGCCGAAGTTATTTTCTTTGATATCAGGCTCATGTAAATATCTTGTTTATGGAAAATAATGCTATTTTTGTGGGCGACCACGCAATAATCGTATCCAATGTGTGGCGCCGGAAAACGCATTTTGAAAGAAAGAAGAGCAAACGAAATTGTGGTACATAGTTATTGCTTTTTTAGCGTTGGTTGGTTTTGGGACTCAGCCAAATCATATTCACTTTCCCTCCCACTATCAGTCACTGGCCGTTTAGCGTAGTATTGAGGGAGAAAACTAGGAAGAATCACTGGTCATTTATAACCCTTAATAGCCCTTCTACCACCTCTAGTCCCTATAGATTCGAGGTCAAGCATTCCAGAAAAGTGTAGCAAGTAATGCTGTTTCTTACACAAAAGAAGATTAGATATTTTTTGTTGCAAAGAATGCACATGTGTTTCTATGAGAGGTATTGGGTTATATTTTCCAGTGGTAGTATGTAATAAAAATTAATAGTTTAAATTAATCATATAATTATGTTTATATTGAAAATCATTTCAAACCATTTAAACATACTAGACAAAGTGATGCATCTGTTCAGCAGAAAGAAACATTCCCTCTACCGATGCTTTAAAAAATATTCATGTGTCCTTCGACTTGTCATTAAAACATTCTTGTAAATACTGAGGGAACTCTAACTTCTGTTAATTGCAAATTTTCTAGAAAACGCATTTTCGATGTGATAGACTTCTTGACTAAGTTAAATTAATCTGATTTCTTCTGTGTCAGAGATCATTAATTAAACACATATACAAAAGTACGATTGAAGTAAAATTCTTGTAAATTTAATGAAAATATTAGCCCCAAAAGAACGTTAGCCCATATGGGCTATTAGTCTCAAAATGGCATTTTGCGTCTGCTTTCTATAAACGGCGTGTCACTCATTAAATTGTTGCTACCAAATATTATCACTCTGCATTATATTGAAAGAAATTAAATCATGAAGAATCTGCATGTATGTATGCATGTTTCTCGCACTGTGGAAAAACAACTGGGAAAACTTTGGTACCTAGAGTCTCACACTTTGAACAGATATTACTCCAACAAACATGTGCACCTGGAAGCCCGTATTTGGAATTTATTATATTGTCTATTTCATATTTTGTAAAACTTTAACTTTTTGGTTAGAAAACTAAGCAGTTTCAAAGCAGTGGCAACACTGTAAGAAATAAAACATTTTAAACTCCAGCGCGGAAGTCTAAGACATTCTAAAGATATGCTGTTTTTACGTATTTTTAGGCCAAAGTGGTGTTAACCGAAATGCCCTCGAAACATATATGTGTCTGTAAATGAAACAAATGCCCGTTAGGGCATAATATAAGATCCGAAACCTTTAAGATTTTATTTATTTATTTATTTATTTTTAAACTTCAGTATCTCAAAGAAAGTAAAATTCCTGCATTTTCTGAGACAGGATATATGTCTAGAATTTGTGACATTCATATTAAAAATATTCTGATTCGTTCTTCCGTTTCTGTCGTATATAGATAATTCAGACTTAAATAATTTCTCACATACCTACAGAGATTGTTCGCACATTTTTAGATGATTTTGCTCTGCTGTAAAAAAACATCTTCTGCTTAGAATTTTTTTAACTGCAGCTGTATTTTCGAAAGTTCAGAGTGAAGCAGAGCAGTTTGCTTGTTTTGAAATTCAATAAAAGAAAAAGTAATGCATATATATATATTTAATTCTTTAAACAGCATCAAGTGCAACATATAAAGTTTATGTTCACTTTATATAAAGTTTATGTATGCTTTAAAGATAATATTGGGCAGACGTCGTCCATTATTGTCAACACACTTCGTTAAGCGAATCGGAAGTTTCGTTTAATTCTTTCCAGCATATTGACGAGTATGTTGACTATAGCTTGACGAATGTTGCATTTCGGTTGAGACAGTGTGTTAGAATGGTCGTTGTAAACAAATAGTTTTAGATAGCCCCATACAAAATAATCATAGGGGGCTAAATCAGACGATCGTGCTGACCAGTACATATCGCCTCTCAAAGGAATGAGACTTCCTGGGAACATGAATGCGGATCTCCCGCATTCATCTCTTTTAATAAGAAGAACTGCACAATCATGTGTACATAACGATCAGAAGTCACTGAAACGGTTCCTTCGTTTTCTTCAAAAAACATGGCCCACAATTATTTAAACTCGCGATATTGCATATCAAACAGTTACGCGTTCTGAATGTAGGAGACGTTGATGAGGTTGTCTAGGGTATGGGGCTTCCGATAGCGCCTGTTCTGCTTATTTCCCGATTTCGAAAGGTGGAAGTGGTGCCTCATCACTGACGAAAACAAGCGCGTCGTCAGGCATTGCAAAAAACGCTTCACGTGAATTTTCTCTAGCAATAAATTCACGTGGATTAAGTTCCTGCCCATAGCCAATTTGTAGGGATGAAATTTCAGTTCTTTATGAAGGATTCGCTTCTCAGATCAAGCGGACAACCCAACGACTGTGACGGACATGTTTCCGAGCAGAGCGCTTAGGAGATCGCAAAACAGAAAGTCTTACCATGTATATGTTTTGTGGTGACCTTGCTGTTCGTGAAAGCCCAAGTTTCCTCTTCTTCACATCACCAGTTTTCCTGAAGTTGTTTACCCACAAAACAATCGATTGTCGAACAGGAACGCGACCACGGGGCGCAATATCGAAATGGGCACGGAATGAATGTTGCGTGTCGATGATTGAGCGACCGTTACAAAAGTATACCTCGACAGCAAACGCTCGCTCCACCTTCGACTACTCCGTGATGCTAAATGAACCAAACGAGCCAAAATTCTGCGACCCGGTTTCTCGACTATGCCTACCCCCCACCTTTTTCGAAGTAACCGTCGCTCCAGGGCGTCAAATTTAAATAAGCAAATGTAACATTCGCCAACATACCCGTCGATGTGCTGGAAAGAGTTGAAAGAAACTTCAGAGTTCGATTAACGCAGTGTGTTGACAATAATGGATGCCATCTAACAGATATTATCTTAACGATGTGACCATAAACTTTACATATGGTACTTTATACTGTTCAAAAAATTAGATATATATATATATATATATATATGGCAAATTTCAAAATAAGCAAACCACTCTGCCCCACCTTGTATAAATTATAATCTGCTACTTGACAGTCTAGTGTTCATGCAAAATGTCTCTCTTAAAGAAGCAATGGTAGGAAGACTACGTTTGTGTTTTTTCCGAAGAGAATTATTCGTATCTAGTTATTAAAAAAATGCTGTTTTAATAACTAGATACGAACAATGAGTTTTCGATATATAAAGCTGCGATAGGTGATAGTGTCAACAAGAAAGGAATAAACGTCAACGTTTGTTTTCGAGGAGAAAACTTTTTTCAAACACATATCCATAAAAAAACACAGTGTTTGGAGTATTGCAAAGGTTCTTAATGTTAAAAGAAAATCCGCCAAGTCAAAAGAGAGTTACAAAACCGTTTAAGTTTGCAGTACCCTTTACTCATATTCCTACTAAATCATCCAATAATTAACTCATCGATATATGCTCTTTTGAACTTTTAAAAAGTGGTTGCCTAAATGTCGACCTACAACACTCCTTGGATTTTTTAAAAAATGTTTGCCTAAATGTCGACCTACAACACTCCATGGATTTTTTAAAAAGTGGTTGCCTAAATGTCGACTAAACACTCCTTAGATTTTAGAAATCTGTTCAAGAGGAATGGTATAAAATACTTCTTCCGGTGCTATAAAAGTCTTGGAAATTACGGCGTAGAAAGATAGTGAAGATAAGGGTTATCAAACAGAACATTTAAGACATAAAAAGTTTAGGTAAAATATTTCTGCAAATACAACGAAAATCATCTAATAAATTTGCGAATCGCCTCTGTACGTTTCTTCATTCATCCAAAACTTTACAAAGTAATTTGTGTTCTATTTAACATTTCAAAACAAAGTTAATTATCTTGATATTTCAAAAATTTAGTCAAAGTGTAGGCATTTCTGCTCTAAATAAAATTGAAAATGTTTCTGAACGTAGTTCCCATGTAAAGTTAAATCTTTTCTAAGAACTTTTATAAATATACAAAGACCTATCATACGATTAGATTATCCTCATTTAATGTGTAATTAATGAAATATATGGGTCATTGTAATAATTTCGGAATTTTAAAGTTATGTATTAGGGTTATAGCTTCGGAACGTAAATCTGGTTTTTAATTAATATCATTAGATATTTCTAACTATCCTTCTTTCCGTAAATATTATTATTACTGTTACTCTCTTAAAATAATAAGTAAGTATTAATGATAAGGTCCAATAAGGTAAATATTTAGCAAAATGTTATAATTTTTGTAAGAAAACTAATTAAAATATACATCATGTCTAGAAATAACAAACAGAAATAATTTTGTGATTTTATGTTTTTTACAGCGACATCCAATTAGATTAATATGCACTGTCAACTTCGGATTTTAATTAAACCTTTATTTTATTATTCTTTGTTTGTAATCTTTGTCCTTTTCAATTATTACATAAATTCGTATTTCTTTGTTCGCTTCTTCAAAAAAAGTTCTGGTCTTATGGTAAAAAAAACGAAATAAGTTTTGTTTGATACGTTTTTTTTAAACTTTAAAAGAAAAATAATTATTGAATTTTGTTTCGTCCAAATATTTTCTCGATTTTAATTAGTATTTTGAAATCTTTAATTTAAAAAGCTTTGTGAAATATGTTGTTTTTAAACAAAAAATAATTGATTGGGTTTCTGGTTTTGTTGCAAGAAAGAATGTTAACGCTTGTTAGATTTTTCATAGAAAACGCTTTTGAAAACGAAGATGTTTTCAATATTTTTTAAGAAGACGTATCACACGTATAATAATTCCTAACATTAAAATTTATTATTTATTATTTGTTAATTATTCTTAACAAATAATAATTTTAATGTTAGGAATTATTATTACACTTATAATAATTCCTAACACTAAAATTTAGTAGACCTACAAATATCTGCAATTTTAACGTTCTGATTTAATTGATCAGCTATATTTTCCACGATTGTTTATGCTATGAAATCAATAAGTGTTGTCATGGATCAAGTGTTTTATGATAAAGAAACCATTAAGTGAAGTACTTGTTTTCTTTCTTCATTACAGTTCCAGCTTCATTTTTTTTTATTTTAAGAGTCAGTAGATTTGTTTCAAGGCAATTCAACCATATTTTATGCCATTTCAAGAGTTTGTTTCGGCACGTGCTATACTAGAGGCATTAAATAAGTTTAAAATCGAATTAAACATTATTCGAAATTACGTTTAGACAAGCCTGTTAGTCAGAGCAATCAAAGTATACGATATCTTCTATATACTTGTATTTGCATTCTTAACAGATAACAAATTTATTTACACGTATAAATCTTATTCTACTTATGCCAACTATTTTAATGAATATGTATGTATGTGCATATATGAAAAGACTTGCAGTCGAGCCAGAGCCGTGCCAAGATATTTTTTCATCTAAGGCGAAACGCTAAATGTGCGCCCCTACATATATATATCAAAATAGCTATATTTGTATTAAATAAAAGTAACTGTATTAAGTCAAAATATAATAATTCGTAAAAGAATTTTTTAATTGTAGCTTTAGAAATTGAGTAAAATAATATAGCCAATTATTTATAACTTTAAAATAAAAATTTTAAAATAAAGAGTGAAGAAAGAAAGTTAAAAAAAAAACTGAAAGGTTTGATATCTTTAGAATTTCCGATACACAGTCTCGCGCGATGGAGATAAAAATGTTTTTTCTGTGAAACGCTGCCATTGTTCGCTTTGAAATCCTTGAGTTTGTTTGTAAGGTTTTAGTTTAAACTAACAAAGTTTTATTTTAATTTGCCTTTTTCTATCTGTTCTTATTTCAACTTCCCGTTAGAATAAGCGCGCGTTTCAGCTTTATGCTAATTTGAAGTGGAGCCAAGTTTCTATTTAAACGGTAGGTAGGAACCTCTCAGTGTGAAAGAGCTTTTAGTCTCAGATCACTGCTACTCTGTTCAACGTTCGCCTGACCAGCTAGTATTTAAATTCTAAGCCTTAGCGCTGTTATTCTATTACTTATTGAAGTAATTCTAAGTGCGTTAGCATTAGTTAAATCTTGCTACGCATCCTTTAGCATAGGGGCCAACCTCGCGTTTATAGCTCTGTGAGCAACGACTACTTAATTTTTAATTAGCTTTAGTTTAAATTATCTGATTGTTCAGTTTAGACCCAAGTGCGGTCATTATTTTTCTGTATCCCTCCCGAGTTGGAAAGTGGCTGTATATAATTGTGGTTTAATAAAAGAGGATTTTAAATCCTTCTGAAGTGCAGTTCTTCTACCACTTAACCACAGTTTTCTACCACAGAACATAGCTGTATTCAGCTCCCTGTTCAAGATCAGGACTTAAAGTTTTCATGAAGATGTTGGCCAAGAATATGCACCAAAAACACAGTTCTGACATGTTAATAAAAAATTCTTTAAAGTTTTACAAAATATGCAAACGATAATAAAGCAAATTTCAGATTTGGCCTTCCAGATGCCCATTTTCGCTGGAGGATTACGTTATTCAAAATTGGATGGCCCTAGGTACGTTGTTTTATCACAACGCGAGAAACATACATATATTTATGCAGATTCTTCATTATTTAATTTCTTTAAATATTACACAAGGCGATAATATTTTGTGGCAACAATTTGAAAAGTGAAGCAACGCTTATAGTGAATCAACGCAAAATGCCATTACGAAATTAATAGTCTTTCTGGGCAAATTATCCCTTTGGAATAAAAATCCTTTTTTGATAAATAAGAAATAACGTTGAACTACACATAGCATTAATTTCCAGGTTTTCTTGTAATTTTTCCTGTTTTATTAATTTAGAAGTTTGCTGAAGCTTATTTCCCCTATTAATAACCGATAAATTTAAAAACATAACTAATTTCGAATTCGCATGGCCAGTTTGGCGCCCCTTCTAATGATTCACCTGAGGCAACCCCTGTTCCGATTCTGAGTCGAACTCCCGTGCAGTTAGATTTGATATATGTAACGAGTACTTAGTTATATCTGAATGACATATCATTTTAATTTAAATTTAAGGTTGTAATTACTCCAATTCCAAACTGAGAACAAGTAATGAATACATGAAAAGTCGTTGAAGTTCATTTCTATGTGAAAACGAAATAATAAATACACAAGTTTATTATTAAAGTCTTGTAGATAACTGTAATAATACGTAAAGGAATATTTAAGTTACGCACAACTTAAGTGACGAGAAATATTAAGTTAAAACTAATTGTGAATAAACTTTATTATATTAAATATTTCATTTTGCGAAAATAATTTTTCAGTTTTGTCTAAAAATTAAATTTATCTAAAATACACATTAAATCAGCATGTTCCAAAATTATACTCATTTCCTTTCAAATTCATATAAGTATTTGATTACCGCATTTGTTTTAAGCTAGTATTTCTGAAATATATTCGAAGTTAAATGTGTTCTGCAATCGTTAACGTTTTCTAGATTGTCACTAAGCTAGTGTAAAAAACTTTAACTTAATATCGTGAAGTCAAAACTTATTCCCATCAATTAGTTAAAATATTTAACACAAGATGGCGCTGTAGCGTAATTTTCGCTATAGTTCTTGTAATTTATTCACGTTCTATAAGTACTCTTTTTTGCCTACTCTTTTTTGCCTATTCTCCAATATTTCTCTGAGTGTCATTTACGATAAAATATGTATATTATGGAAATTTAAAAGTTAGGACGTTACTAAAATTTTTAAACTTTGCTCATTATATATTGTCTTCTAAACATCCAAAAAACAGAATGCAATAAATCATTCCTAATACATTATTGTTAAATCAGCGTAATTTTTTAGCAATGAAAAGCTTTTGTTATTTTAGTACGCATAAGTTTGCCGCTATCTACTATATAAGAAGAGTAAAACACAAGTAAAATGGGTACCTGTTTTATTATTGTACGAAAATAACATTCAAACAATTCGATTCTAATAATTAAAATTATTTGTATGTTGCTAAAATATTCTTTAATTTTTTCCTCTTTTAATCTCCCATTTTTCATTTCCCACTTTTTCGGCTTATTTCGGTCTTCTTATACATATCGGCATATATCCCTGTCATATTATTTTCACTACATATAAATTAATTTTTACTACAATATTATATTCCGTTTAAAACTTCTCAGAATTTTCTACAATATCAGCAGCTAAAATAACATAAACCAAGATCTTAGTCTACTTCATACTTCCATGCAGTACATAAAAATATAAATTGGAATTATGCAAAATCGTAAGCTCTCCTATAATACAAAATTTGAGTTAATAGATTACTTCTACAAGAATGTATATCTGCGAAAAAAATCATTAATTCTTTTATATTCGACTCAATACAGTAAGTTTTCTCAACGCTTCTTTTCTGTGATTAACGTTTGTGAAATACACTTAGTAATTATATGTTTTTCCAGTTTTATGAGTCTTCTTGTATGAAGTGAATGAGCAAAAACATCGCTTCACTGCCGTAGTTACCAAATAACAGAAATTTCTGATTCTTTTTGCTTATAATTATATCATTTTCTCAAATTCCAAGCGTTAAGCCTTTAATATAGTTTTATAAATTATTTACCTTATCGCTATCAAATAGCATTTCGAGAAAAATAAAATTCTACAAACTAATCAGAACTGTTATTTTCATCTTTCAAACAATCTTTATCCATGACATTAATTTTACATATAAAAGGCGAGATATCAAATTATTCTAGATGTGCCAGATACTTATCTGTATTCCAGGTGCTTTGACGCGGTTATTTTCATGCATACTGATTTACCATGTAATTATTAAGCCTGATGATTATATTCATTTATGATTTAATATTTCTGATAAACTTAATCATTATAACATTAAGGTCCCAATCTTTATTTTCAAGTTCTTGTCTTCGAAAGTTTTCCAACCTTTATTTAGTAAATATCATGTTCTGCGCAATTAAACCACGTAAAATTCAACTTGACCGCAACATCACAAAATATTTTAAAACAGCATATCTTTAGAATTTAGAATTACTGCCGTGCTGGAGATGAAAATGAATTTTTCCGTACAGTGTTGCCATTGCTTGATTTAAAATCGTTGGGTTAAGGAAAAACTCGTGCAAGTTTTACAAAATATCACATAGGTAATAAAACAAATTCGAAATTGCAAATTCTGGCTTCTAGGTGCCCATGTTGTGCTGGAGGATTATTATTAAAAATTTGATAGTGCAAGAAATATACATACATTCATGCAGATTCTTCATTATTTAATTTCTTTAAATAAAATAGCGGGAGATAATATTTGATGTCACAAATTTTAAAAGTAATACACCGTTTATAGTGAACCGGCGCAAAATGCCCTTTCGAGACCAATAGCCTTTCTGGGCTAATGCTGTTGGTCTAATAAGTAAATAATTCATTCTGCGCACAATTACTCAATGAAAGCTCAGAAATATGCTTCAGATAAGAAAATGATTGTATTCATTTTTCCCTAATGAAGATTAGTAATCCATATTTAGTCTGCAGAATAATTAATCAAAATTCTTTGTAAAAGTAAAATATTCTTTTTATTAAACATAAAATGTACAAAACTGAGTGCATATTTTTTAATAACAGACGATTAATTAAAAATGTACAAGTTATGAAAATCTATTCATTATTTTATGAATCCACGTATAGCTATTTTTAAATTCTAGTCTAAGTGCTGAAATTAAGGTACGGATTTAAATCCTCCCACATAATTTGTTGTAGATAAACGTGAAAAATTGTAACAATAAGCTGTTTTGTATAAAGTTTTGCTTTATTTTTTATTTTTAAAACGTATGACGCCAAAAAGAACACTTTTAAATTTAAAAAAAAGGAGGCAAGGAAAGTGTTTCGTACTATAAAATAATAAGTAAATTATATAATTTCTTTATTTATTTAACTGAATACAGCAAATGACACAAGGGATTCTCTAACTAAAGGAGAATATGCCTTTTCGGAAGATTTCCTAAAGATAACTGGCCAAATTTAAATTATACAGGAGGAGAAATATGAGAAATGCAGAAAAATATCTAAAGGGAAAAATAGCTTTGTTCAATAGATAAGAACGAAATATCTACCTCAAAGCAGAAAACAAAAGTTTCATTATGAATGCTTAACTTTAATTTTGAAGACATGTTTAAAAATAAGAAGCAGTAACACTGCATCTAGAATGCTCAGTCTCACTTAGTATTATAATTTTCGATACATGCAATGAAGGAGTTTAAAATGTCATTTATTTTATACGTAGCTAAAACATAAAAAATTCATAAGAAATATTTTAAATCTTTTATGTATAGCAAAAATATCAAAAATTTGTACAATAGTATTAAGGCAAATATGCATAGCTGAGAAATATTAGCTTTCTATTTTTTTTTCTCTTTTATTAAAGCTCTTTAAAACAGTAAGGTAACTTCACGCAATTTATTTTGCTGTGATAAACTGTGATATAACTAAATTATTTCAAATGTAGAAAAAATTCACTTATGTTATTACTACAAAATTAATGAATATTAGCATTTTATTAGCAATTTTTAATGTCAGATTGAAATTAATATATTGCGCTTATTTATTAAAATGAAGACATTTAATATTTCAGCAAAAAACAGAACACACTAGATCCTGATTAAAAAATATCATTTTGTATTCTAAGAAGCACTTTAAAAGTTTTTATAGCGTAAGGTAATATTCAGACCAGAAAATATTACGTTTTATTTTTAAATAGTTTAATTTTGCTTGCTATGCTCTCATTGTTTTCAAATTTGAAACAACCATTGTTCAAAGCACAATGAATGTTTTATTAAATCTGTTCTGTCTTTCATTTAATTTTTAAGGTACTTCATCTTTTAAAAATATCAAGAATGTACAATTATTTGCCAACTAAATGACGACACTTTATGAAGTAAAGCTGAAAGTATTTCAGGTACTTTGCTTTGAAATATGTAAAATACTGCTACCTCTCCGTATCCAAAAAAGATAGTTTAACTTAGCTTAAGGCTTAAACTTAAGTTTAAGTCTTA